>CM061146.1:30570982-30693482 GCA_030710495.1 Labroides dimidiatus
TCATTGTTAGAGAAATCCTTCATGAGTCAAGTCCCACTGATTTTTAACATTTTCTAACCACAGGCTCATATGAATCTGTCTCATAGGGCTGGAATAGTTTGAGTAACAGTTTAATCACATCTTCACCCACACACACACACAAAAAAAAATCCTCCTCCTACATGCCTTCAGCCCTGCAAGAGGAAGTAATCTATACCAGCCTGCACTAACAGGGAAATCTGTTCGGGCAGCGACACAAATTAACACATGTTTGTGTTTGTGCAGAGCAAGAAAAATGAACGGCGGCTCATTTCATTTTTGAAGCTGACAGCATAATTTGATTTGTAAAAGGGAGAGAGAGGGAGAGAGGGGAAGTGTAGGGAAAGAAGAGGGGGAGATTTGAGACACAAGGAAGTGTAGATGGTAGATGAATGTGGAGCGAGCAGAACAAAAAGTGATTAATGGTCGGGCGAATAGGTGGGGGACGAGATATCTGAATATGTCCACACGGAGGTGTTGCTACATATTGGTGTTTGAAATACGAGCTGATGTCTGAGCGTGGAGGCTAAAGCATTTACCATAAAATATCTACAGTAATAGACACCTGTGACTTACAGCCTGTCACATGCTATGTTAACCAGCAGCTTCAGTGTTTTAGTGTGCGTGCTGGCATTAGCCAGCTGCAGCATTGATGTAGCCAGAGTTTGATATGTCAGACATTTAAATCTTCTGTGTTATCACTCTATTGCATGAGTTCTGCGTTAGCACGCTGCTTTTGCTTTTTTCACCCAACGTCTGCTGCAGAGAGAGAGAGTTAAAATGTTGAGGATCTGATCACAATCATATACCCCCTTTAATCTGCATCACTCTGTTAATAACTTCATTATACCTTTTCCAACATTAGTAGAGTCTGTTTTCACCTTGGGTGAAATGATAGAGACTGAAGCTATGGCTGTATCACTTGAAGTCTCAGTGGATGACTCAGAATTTTTACCCTTGTAGTGGTCCATATTAGTATGTCATGATTATTTCCTTATGTACATTTCAGTCTCTGAGAGCTGTCAAAGTTTTATTTCTTTTTCCCACTGATTGACCGTGAAAGTAACATCTGAGAGCTCTATTTCTTCACTATTTGTTTTAATGATTTCTGTAAAAATCAGTCACTTATTGTGACATCAAAGCTCACCTGTCACTCACTTGTCTCTTGATACCAGATGACAAGCGGTCAGTTTTCACTGTAAAAAAAAGTCAGTAAAAAAATTACAGCAAAAGCCCGTAAAATAGCAACAGTAAAACACAGACTAACATCAAAGTGATAACAATTTATTCTGAAAAAATAAAAAACATAAATATAAATATGATTGTTGGGCAAAATTACACTATAAAAAACACAGCAAAAAACAGTCAAGTTTATGGTAAAATACTGGCAGCTGTGGATGTCAGGGATGGAGCAATGAAAAAAAAGGGAGAAACTGTTAAAAACAAAAAGTTTTAACAATGTGAGCTGTCAGAGTTGTTGAGTTTCTGCTGAATGTACAGAGCTTCAGCTTCATACAGGTAGACTATGAACAGTCTAAATGCAGCGAGATGTTACTGGATATAATTTGGTTTTGATTCAGGACGTGATTCATTTCAGGGACATAATAAATATATTGTAAGATGAAAGCTGGGGGCACAATTGGCCTCTGTGAAACTGTAAACTATAAATTGTGTCTCCATGTCTCCTTTCAGCAGATTTATTTGATGTGTGTGTGATCAGATTGCTCCTGTGTGTTTCTATGTCTGTTCATCATTAATAACTGGTGTCATAAGCTTTCAACCAATCAGAACCAAGTATTAACACCAGGCACGGAGCCAGTGTCACATTGCAGAGGGGGCGGGGACTTGTAGTGGGCCCTTATAGCGTATTGTCTATTTTATTTGTTAACAATTCACATTAAGGATCCCATGTGGATTTGAGTTGTATTTACCGCTGCCAAAAAGGGACTGAATGAACGGCTTTAGCTTCGTGAATTTAAAAACAAGTCTCACACTTTGAACCATCAAAATATGAAAGAAAATCATAGCTCAGCAAAGAGACTCAATTTGCTTCATAAACGGACAGATATTCTGTAAAACAAAGAAAACCCAACATTAGACGCTGCGCAGTGACAGCATCTAAAGACACAGCTGATCAGTTAGTAGTGTTAATATTGGGAAACGGAGACAGAAGGGCAAAATGGAGAGAGTGTGGATTACGATGAGTTGTGCAGCACAATGTGCGCTATTTCAGCACCATGGACAGTGCCACGGATTTATCATTAAACAGCGACCTGCTGATAATCTAGCACCACAACTGCCGATAGGCTATTTCGCTCTGATCTGGATTGCTTTTTCCACTTATAGTTATGTTTATTCTTACACATGTATCCTTACAAATACAGCAGTAAGAGACTGACTTTCTGACTTTACGTTGTTTTTGGGTTTTTTTGCCACCAGTCTTGCGGTGGGCCCCTTCATGAACGTAGACCCGGGGCTCGGCTACAGGTTAACACAGTTGGTGATGATGACAAAGATTCAGTATTTGTTAATCACTTTTCTTTCCTGTAGCTGTGTTTTAGTCTTCCTATCTGGCTCTGTGAGCTGCACTACTTTCTATTTTATGACAACAATGGGTCAAGTATGCATTCTGTAAAAACAAGTGCTTATAGTGATATACCCACAGAATTAATACCCAAACAAGCAGTTATCCCAGGTCTGTGGAGGGTTTTAGCATCTTTGACTTTATTGTTTAGTGTTCAGCACTTATCGGCCTCATTTCCCAGAGCAGTTCGGAGCAGTTTTACAAAGAAAAAAAAAACAACAACAACTCTTATCATCCCTCTTTACCCTTCTGGCCGAGTACCAAACAGCAAACAGAAAAAAGTTAGAGACTCGCTTGTTATCACAGCGTATCATTTAGCAGCTGCAGTGCCATGATGTGAGGGAGATGGTGGAGAGCAGAGCAGAGCAGAGCCAAAAAAGAAATTGATATTCAAGATGTATTTTGTCGGAGTGCCAGAAACAGAAATCCAAATATTTGCTTTTTTTTCTTCTCTGCCTGGTGGAAGTGTAAATATGTTTTTTATTTTATCTTATTTTATTCTTACTAACAGGTTAGCAGTGACAGGTTTCTCACTGAGCCCTCGCTGTGAGGATGAGTGAGTTGTTTTGGCTCAGAAATGGTGCATAAATTGAAGGTGCAGTTTATTTTCTGTTAAAAAAAAGATCTGTATGCAGTAATATTTACAGAGCAGGTCTGGGGTCAAGGACGTACGAATAATACTGTTTTTAAAAAAAAGTCTCAATATGCTCTTTGTACACTCAAAACAATCCTTTACCACATCAACTCAAACAACCAACAACCAACAACCACAAAGAGATCAGCTTCCTCCCATGAAGCAGCTGGCTCTGAAACAGAGTTGGTGATTCATGGTTTTTTAATCTCTGAAGTTACATCTGATAAAAAACCTGCAAATGATCCAATATGCAAACACTGTTCACTGAGTTTCAGTCTTAGATTACTGGTAAATGGGAACATAATAATTTACATGTAGCTCAAACAATACATGACATATTCTGCTTTAGAGCTTCGCAGCTTGGAAGAAAGTCATTTATAATCACTTTTTATCATAATTTTCTTGTTAATATTTATTTGTCAGTTTTACAACTGTTTATTTATTGCTTCGGATGTCTTGAAACTTATTGAAAAAGCACTCCTGGCCTCAGTTTTTATATTAAATCAAATCACTTTTACACTAAATAAACAGTCTGCTTATAGGTTCCAGTATGCCCTTCCATCCTCCTGAAACAATGCATCTTATCCCATCTTTATTCATCAAAATTTTGCATCTTTTTTGCCTGAATGTATAGTCTATTCTCATGATAGTACAGCGTACTTTCCAGCCGTCCCCACACAAACAGGGCACACCTGTAAAAGAGAGCTGGCTCCGTGTTTGTCCCCCGAGCTGTCTAAATAAAGGTTGAATGAGTGAATATCCTGTAGCTCCGTATTCATTATTTCCAGTGAGAGATGCTTTGTGCCTCATCAGCATATTCCCCAGCTGGTTGCCCTGGGCGTGCTGTTGTCTTCAGGGTTGTTGTATCGGGGGGGGGGGGGGGGGGGGGGGGGGGGGCAGATATAGATGAAGCGCTGCTGAGGCTCTGTAAATATTTGGAGCCGCTGTTCCTCCATTTGTTTTAAGCAGACAGCCTCAGACTGTAGGGCAGGGAGAGTGTGAGGAGTGCAGCGAGTGGAGGCACGTTAGAGCAGGGATAGACGGCTCAGGAAGTATGATGCACCATATCACTGTTTTTATTATATTCATTAGGTCTTATGTTTGTATCACTCAGCAAGTATGGTTATATATTTGGGGGGGAAAGGCTCAATAAATGTAATGTTTATTTATTTATTTTCCCATTTTTTTAAAATTGATTTCTCTACTTTAGATAAATGAGTTGTGTCATAACATCCTTGGGTTTAAAAAGTCAAAATAATACCAACAAAGAAAAGATCAGATCACTTACTGCTCATGGTGTGAGTCCCAAAGAATTTTCTGTGTAGATTTCAGTCGTTGTTGAATTCAGTTTTTGCCTTGAGGTTAAACTGGTGCACATTTACAGTTCTTGTTGTTGATTTTTTTTCTTTATTTCTTGTTGTTTTTTCTTGTTGTTTTTTTTCTTGTTCTTGTTGATTCCGCAAAGTAGAAGCAACAAGAACAAGATACAATCTTGCTACCCCTCCTATATGACATCAAATGTAACAGACACACCTCTTTCTCTTATTTTACATTATCTTGCAAGGAGTATTTTTGAAAAAAAAAAAAAAAAAAAAAGAAAGAAACTGGGGTTGAGCCCAACAACCAAATGGCCCGGAGTTAAGACTGCTATCATTGAGAGCCTTTAGTGAGCAGATGCGGAAGTGGAAAACTGAGAAAGAGAAAGAAAGAGAGAGAGAGAGAGAGAGAGAGAGAGAGAGAGAGAGAGAGAGAGAGAGAGCGAAATGGAAATTATTAAAGGGCCACTGCTTCTGTACATGTGATGTTTGATGAACCATGAGGAGAAAACCTGTTAAGGGGGCTGAGCCTGGCTTGTAACCTGGAAAGCCTTTTGATTACACTTCAAAACTGAACATAGAAAAAATATACATATATATTCTTTCAATTTCCAGCTTTTTGTTGAATTTTTTCACATTTTCATCACTTTGTCTTACAGTTTTAAGCAGTTTGCAATTTTAAAAATAAGATTGTTGAGGAATTCTGCAGTAATCTATCTAAAACATATAGCTGAATTATATTGAATTTTATACATATCACAATATTTTAAGGCCATATCACGACATACAATATATAATTTGATTTTTTTTTTTTTGCCATAGCCTTGATGCATACAATCGAACCAGAATAGCAATACTAGAAATGTACTGGGTTTTTTTTCTTTCTGTGATATAAATGG
The DNA here is from genome assembly GCA_030710495.1 of Labroides dimidiatus. Taxonomy (NCBI): domain Eukaryota; kingdom Metazoa; phylum Chordata; class Actinopteri; order Labriformes; family Labridae; genus Labroides; species Labroides dimidiatus. The sequence continues at coordinate 30,576,434 of CM061146.1, forward strand.
GATTTCCCCCAAAGCATTATAGCATTCCCTAACAGTCCCTGTTAGCAAACCCTCAAAATTAAACAATCAGTTACTGATGTAAGCAGCGCACCAAATGTCTTACAGGCACCTTTATCAAACCTTTTTTTCAGCACAACCCACCTGTGTGACTTTAGAAATATTTATTAATTTTGATTAAATAATTGAACATGCTGGACCTAAAGTTGTTAAAGAATTGCTCTGACACACAAACCAAAGAAACTACACTACACCCTAAACACACTACACTGCACGCCAACGATGTAATCCAGACATGCTAAAAGTCACATATCAATCTAAAACTCCCTTCAGTGCTTGTTGTTTTATACTCCCAAAACTCCCCCTCTCTCCTAGCAACCATACAACTGTGTGATTGGCCAATATGGTGCACTTTCGACTAATAGGAAAGGAGTGTTGTGGGTTTTTATTTTTTCTCCTTGCCGGCACTTTCGGCTCATTAGCTACTTTACTTTTTAATCCTGGACCAAACGCAACAACATCAGGAAACAGTTTTTTTTTTTTTTTTTTTTTTTTTTTTGTCTTTTAAAAAAGGAACATGTTATAAACATTCTACACAGAACACATTTTGCTGCTGGTCATCAGACACTTTGAATATAAACCATCTCCAAATTATCCACCTTTTTCCCAACTACCCATGGTTCAAAGCGGTTGCCGGTTTTGCTCTTCCGGTTGAACGTTCTGTTCACGTCACCATGGAGACTACAAACCTGATGATGTTAGCCTAGCTGTCAAATTTGTTCTAATAACTGGCTTTTAAAAGCAAGAAAGCGATAAAATGAACAAAATCAGAGGTGGAGTCATGGTGCAGATGTTTTAGTAAAAGTTTACACTGAGCCCTGTTTCGCATTAATGATTTCACGCGAGTTGTTTTGAGCTAGCTTGCCGGCGACAGTAACCGGAAGTCAATAACCGCCAGCGGAAGTCAACACCCATGTGTACAGATGAAGTAGACACTCTCAAAACTGACGTCATATCTGCAGTAGTGAATGCTGTACATCTTCGCATCCCTACAGTGTAAATATGACAACATGTCAAATTTCTATCATTAAAATATTTATACCGGTATTATCGTAGATAGTATGATATGGCACACTCCTGAATAACAAGCTGTAGAGACTACAGAGACGTTAGAGAGACCATAAATCTTACAAAGTGGACACAACAGTGAGTTCAGACTTTTGTTTATTGAACTCTTTTTGTCTTTTTCTTCCACCTGTCGGCTCTAACTTCTCGTTTCGTCTGCGCGCTCATTTATTTTTCTGTTTCCAGCTCAGCCTTCATCCTGCCCTGTTCTGCTGAGTCTATTCGACTCTTTCTTTAGTTTTCATGCAATAAGCCACATCTGCTGCTCCACTTTACCTGCTTCACTGATGCTGTTTTTCCTCTGCTGTTCACTCGTATTCTGCCTTTCGTGACTTGAAGAGTCAAAAGGACAGATAGTGGCTGAGAGAGAACAGAGAGAGGATTACGGTATACAGACCATGACTGTGAAAAATAGATGTGTGCAGAGAAAGAAGTATTAGAAAAAATCCCATCTTTCTCCTCTTCTAGCTTTCCCTCTCTGGTTGAACAGAGATAGCAGGGATAAAAGCTGGATTCCTGGATCAGGGTTTACCTTAATATTGTCGTCCTGGGGAGCTTAGAGGCCGAGCGGTGGTATCACAGTCTCAGTGATCACAGACGGTGGCTTTTAGCCACACCTTAGACACAGACACATATGGTCCACCGTCCACAGGGGGGGACAAAAGAGTGTGTGGCTCTCAGCTGAAGGGCAGACAACATGCTGCATTCACAACATCCCCAAAGTCCTAACCATTAGGAGGAACAGCTCACACACTTCATGATCTGCAGGACTCAGACTGAAAACACTTGTAAAGAAGTCTGTGCAGCAGGGTCACAGGAAGGACGTTCCTGTCAGGAATTAGTCTGGTTTAGCTGTTTACCAAAGACTACAGAGGAAGGATTTTTTTTTTTTTTTTTTTATGGTACCTTCTGTTTATTTTATCAGTTATTTCATCAGTAATTTAGATGCATCCTGGCTGCAAAGTAAAGCTGCTTATGTACCTGTTGCCCCAAAAGGCTAAACCCACATCCAACAACAGCTGATGGATTAAACAGAATCTGTATTCAAAACTTGTCCTAGTTGCATATCCCAACTCCTACAGCAGATGATGCAATCCTGCAGAAAGTAAACTTCTAGCCGTCTCTGTTTGCATTTCTAATGTACTTTCCTCAAACAGCCGTAAATTTACAAACACTTCTTTGCAAGCTCTGTGGCTGTATCTCTGGGAGAACAAGATGAAACCACATTTCCATTTCCTTCCATTTCATTCTTTAAACAACCATCATTTCCTGCCCCCCCCTTCTTTAACTTTTCCCAGCCTGACATGACTTCATCCTTACAGATAACTAAACTATAACATGTTAATGGTTGCATCAAAGTGCCCAAAGTTAACAGATGTTTTCCTGGTTAGTTTGAGTTTCATTCACTACGAATGAAATGTCTTTAAATAGTGGCGCTTGTTCACCATTTGCTAATGTAAACTTTTGGATTTTAACACGTCTGATTTGGGGTATCTCTCTGTGTAAGTGTGTGTGTGTGTGTGTGTGTGTGTGAGAGAGAGAGAGAGAACCAAAGTGAGAAGGAGAGAGCCCTGCCCTGCTGCCCCTCCGCTCCTCGTGTACTCATCAGTCTTCCCGCCTCGCTCTTTGTGATTGCCAGCCCATCCCTGCACTGCAGCTAAATTGAATCAATTAAAATCGTTCTTGTAGATGGCTTCAGTTGCTTCCACGAGATTAGGCTTTGATCAAGAAACACACAAATAAATAAATTAATAAGTAAATAAGTGAATAAGGCAGCGGAAGGCAAACAGAAGAGGAATGAACTCAATTAAACAGTCAGCCCAGGGACAAAGGAGGTCTGTGGGTGTCGGTGAGAGGAGCAGACTGCTAACTGTACTGTTTGTTGTTCATCAATAGGAAGTCCACATGAAGTGTAGGAAGAAATGTTTGAAGGTTTTCATACTTTTATGTTCAGCAGGATGCTACTCTTTAGCCTGTATCCTTTTAGGATCAAGCACCAAACTGAATTCATGTGGAGCTCACCATCTGTCTGAGATCCATGAGGTGAAGTCATATAGGGTGAAGTCATATAAGGTGAAGTCCATGTTATTAAGACACTTGCCGTACCTTTCCTTTTACTGTGATGGACTGTGACAGCCAGGTGTCCCTTCTCTGCCTACAGCTGGGAGCGAGCTCTAATTTAGAACAAAGTAATTTGGACCTTCTGGTCTAAGAGATGAGAGAAACTCCTGTGAGTGCTATGTAGAGAGATGGTCGACTGACATTCAAAGAGAGAGACTTTACTGGGAAGTCATCCTCCTAAACATCTCCAAACCTTGTATGATACTGGTTTTGCTCTGTGTAATAAACGTTTTACTTTACAAGCAAGCAGGTGTCACAAAGTTCCCTCAACATTCACACATCATGGACAATCAGATACAACATCTGCAAGGGTGCAAAAGTATCCACTACACCCCATGTTGTTTACGTTCAATTCTCAACTGAATTTAATTTAAATAATAAAGTAAGCTGTTAAATGGGTTTCAATCAATCTATAGTACAAAGAAAACAGCAGAGATGGTGGCATCAGTCTTTTAACCATCCCATTAACCATCACTTTACGTGTTAGCAAGATCCTGACTCTGTACTTGCCCCTAGGGTTGCAAAATTCCAGGAATTTTCAAAGTCAGAAACTTCCATTCCATTTATGGAAGTAAATGGAATTTCCAATGATGAACTTACCACCTGAGGATGATATGACATTAAGTACACTTTTATAAAACAATTCAGAATATCTCTAAATTTCTCCAGCTTATCTTCCTGTGCTTTTCTGGAAATGTATCAGGAATTTTCCAACCCTTTGACACCCTGTTAGCTCACGTGAATCCTGCAATCCCTAAATGAGTTTTCTGTGAGTACAAATACCAAAGCTACCTTGAAAGGCATGAAAACAAAAAAGGTTTTTTGGGTCTTTTGTGACTTTAGATTTTAAAGGAGAAGTCAGTAAGTAGAGTGAGAAACTAATGGGAGTGAAGTGTGCCAGGGTGCCAGTTTTGAGAACTGTATGTCTTGCCATGTCTTTTGTTTCTGCGTTGTTGTTTTGTTGTCTTTTTTTCTTCAGGTCTCATGTCCTGTGGTCTTGTTTCCTTGTGTTTGTGTGTTTCTATGTTAAAGGCACAGTTGGTAGTCCTAGAAAACTAGCATGAATTTGAATGTAGCATCTCCTCAGGACTCTGTTTAACCCCCGCCCTCCCACACTCGGAGCTCCTCAAACACAACACCCCCGCTCACATGCATGAGCAGAGCTGTTCAAAACCACAGACTCAAACTGGTCCTCAGCACATTGTTTTTGTTTGCTCTATGTTACCAGTATTTAGGGTATAGGTAGTTTTTCTGCCATTCCCCAGCGTACTTGAATCCCTCTTGGTTATGTGCGTTGAATCAGAGCTAGTACACGCGAATTGTATGTGCAGAAGGCGGGCAGAACAGCAGGACAGGATTTGATTGGTTTAATAAATTGGATCCTTAACACTAGGATTGGTTTGTGTTTTCCCAGGTTTACTCCTGCTGTAGACAGCAGATATTCTTCACTCTATTTAAAGAACACATCATGAATTGATTGACATCAGGACATAAAGATCATTTTAACTAGAATAACAAAAAGTCTAAATCTGATTACCAGCACTGACTTTAAGTCTGCAGTGTTTCCTGTTGTATTTTGTAGTTCTTGTTCCGTGTGTGTGTGTGTGTAGTTTAATGTTACCTTATTTTTTTTTGTCTTTTCTGTTGTTCTTTGTTCTTTATTAGTTTCATCTAAATCTTGTCTCACACCTGTGTTCATTCACCCTGACTCTGTTAAGTCTCTTTGTTTCGTCACTTCTTCGTCATCTCGTCTCGTCTTTGTGTTTCCCCAAGCTTCCACTTAGTCCAGCCACTGCACAGTCGCCCTGCAGGGAAGGCTGACACGGCAGGCCTCAGTCTTTCATATGAGCACCATGTGCTTCACGGGGGGACTCAAATAATGCACTTCCACTTCAGTATAGTTGTTTTGCCTGTGTTTCAGTTTGAGTTACTGTTATGTTATGGCCAATTACACTTAAAGCTCTTATGCAAAATTTTATTCTCAAAGCTTTTCAGCACCTTAAATCCAAATCGTCTGCATGTCTCAGAATCCTTAATGTATTTACTGAAAAAGTTGTATTTTATTGACAAAGGCTTTAAAGGGAACAAAACAACTGCTATGAAGAAGGGTGTCTTCTGTTTGTTAGCGAGACTGATTTAAAACTCAAAGACAACAAGAGGGTTTGAGAGAATTATATAACTGTTGTTGTTTTTGATGGAAGAAATGCACTTAAGCTTAATCTGCCTCTCAAGGCTTTTCCACTCACCTTTACTTGCTTCTCATTTGAATTCCCAGTGATATGATAACACTGACTTCAATCTAAAGATGTAGAGGAAAATGCATTTATTCACAAAGCAGTGTTAATATAATTCAAGACAGTGGCCCACTACAGGAACACACACCCCCTCAGAGGCCTAACTACACGTCTCTCGCTTAAATGCGTCCCAGTGGGAACGGACTGCGGTGTTGACTGACACTGTGTAATGAGCACTCCATTTGGTGGTACAATATAGAGAGTAAGAATGCAAAAGAGGATGGGAATGGAAATATGTGAGCATCAGGGTGTGTGTGTGTGTGTGTGTGTGTGTGTGTGTGTGTGTGTGTGTGTGTGTGTGTGTGTGTGTGTGTGTTTGGGAAGGGGGGGGGGGGGGTGATCCCTGGACACCTGCAGCAGGTAATGGAGCTTTTAGTATGGAAATCAAAAGGACACAGACATGGTGACGGTGGCAGAGCTGTTGGACATACAGTAGATTGCTGTGAAAGGCCAGGCCTCTCCTGTGGGGGTGCTTCAGGAGTATGGATCGCTCTGCAGCTGACGAGGAGTAGACTATGAGAGCTTTAATTGAATAGGGAGAAGAAAAGGTACGCAGAAGGAGGCGAGGTGGGATTGAGGTTGGTGTAGAGCTCCATATATCAGACTTGCTAATGTGTTGTGCAGCCTGGACTTCAGAACATGGATGAATATTTACACGGTCACCAAAAATTGCTTTACTGAATGTAGCACAAAAAATAGGAAATGTGTTGACACTTATTTGGTGTTTTGTGGAGTGGGTGATTGAAATCTGGATGCACAAGATATATTGGCGATTAAACAATGTTCCCAGTTCTATTCGCCTGAAGTCTGGGTGCCTGCAGTCTGTTTCAAAATGTCTGGGCTGAGAGTCGTCGGCCATATTGTACTGGACTGTAAGTTTGTGGAAGACAGCCTTTGGTTCCTTAGTGCTGACAGAGTGAAGAAACAGTCTTCTTCAGGTATCGTCTCTTTGGGGCACCCAACTCGCAGACATTCTCTCACTCCAATTAACACCTCAACTCGGTGTTGCCGAACTTCTCAACAGTATGAGATTTACTGCAATGAAGCGTTCTTTTGACAAAGAAATATTCTCCCATTCACAAACTTCCTCATGTTTTGTGCTTAGTTTAGGTCACTGTGTGCCCTAATGTACCCTTAACACCAGTATTTAAAAAAAAAAAAAAAAAAAAAAGCTGCACGGTGACACACTGCTGCCACACAGCAAGAAGGTCGCCAGTTCGAAACCTAGTCCGAGCAAGGTGTGTCTTTGTGTTGAGTTTGCATGTTCTCCCCATACTCTGCCTTCCTCCCACAGTCCAAAAACATGCTCATCATCAGGTTAATTGGTGATTCCAAATTGCCAATAGGTGTGAGTGTGTGTGTGACAGGTTGTCTGTCTCTGTGTGTCAGCCCTGTGATTGGCTGGTGACCAGTCAAAGATGTACCCCACATCTCACCTTAGCCGCTGGGATAGGCTCCAGACACCCACAACCCTAAAAAAAGAAAAGCAGGATAGAAGATGAATGGATGGATGGATGGATGGATGGATGGATGGATGGATGGATGGATGGATGGTGACCAAACAGCCTTTGCGTGTGTGTTTATCATTGTTTGAAAACAGTGTTTAATGTACTCTAGGGTAAAGGTGTCACGGGTTCCTCAGGTCAGTTGTCCCCTTTGAGAGCAGGTAACTCTCTTTGGGTGATGAGTTAAGGAGGGTTGCTATGGAAACAAAGGTTCCTCTCCCTGATATTGTCCATACTTACATATTCTTTCAGTGCACGTAGAGCGGGTCAACCACCTCACAAAGACAAGCTTGTCTCTGACTTTAGCGTTGTCTTTTGGGATATAAATTCTACCCCAGCAGGACGGTCTGTTAGAGCTGAAATAGCATTGCGCTGTCTTCAGGAAAAAAAAATAAAAAAAAATATATACACTATATATATATATATATATATATATATATATATATATATATATATATATATATATATATATATATATATATATATATATAGTGTATTCTTCAAAAGATTATCCATTTGGAACATCTCAACAACTGCAGCAAAGCATTTTAACACTTTTTCGTTTGTTTCCATATCTACCGTGTTTACCCTCTGATGGTCTGATTCCTTGTGTTCCTCCCAATGAGCGTTCTCACGTCTTTATATTTGGCAGTGTTACTGTCAGTCCAAGTTTTAAAGAAAGCGGCCCTCCTTTATTCACCTTAGCTACAGATGAACTAAAGTGACGACAGTTAATGCAGGATGACAAAACACTTCATGGAGTCTTTGGCTCTATCTGCAGATTCGTCAGGCGCTGGAGTTGTGGTATAATTAGAAAAAGACCTTTAATTTCCCCAAGGTGTCATCGTCTGCTGCAGACTGAGAAAAAACAAGATTACAACTAACCTTTTAAAGAATTTGTGTGACTTTTGCTCTTCTTCGGTTCCAAAAATAAGGAAACTGATTTGATTGTGTTTGTTTTTTGATGAGATCTTAGATTATTAATTTCTTTGCTTGTTTGCCACTCTAAGGAAAAGCTGTTTTACAGAGATTTATTTTCATTACACGTTACCCTCTCTGGTAATAATCCTCCTGTATTCGGGCCTGGAGCTCCAGAATGAGTCTGCCCTTGTTATATTTGGTGCAGACACACTTTCAATGGCTCTTCAGGGTAACAGCTCTTGTTTTATTTTGGTGAAATATTAAAGACAAGCCTGTTGGTTTCCTCTGTACAACCGAGAAATATGTCCTGTTATCTGTGTGCAGTAATGTTTCAGTGGTTCGAAAGCAGATCTGTGATTATTTTGTTTTAATGAAAGGAAGTCAAGAAATAGTTGTGTCCCTGGTGGCCTTCACAATTATTTCCAAAAATCAAAGAGGGAACAGGTTCATAGAGTGACCTGCCTCTCTCTCGGTTACTTCTTCTTTTTTTTTTTTTTTTTTTCTGAGGCTGATTTCAAACAACCCAGTTTTCGATGCAACATTTTTTTTCCCATTAGAATCAATAAATAAGTTAATAGAAGAGAAATACTCATGCATTCCCTTCTTGTTTCTCTTCTCTTGCAGGTTTCCTGAGTACAGGTGACCAGGCAGCCAAAGGGAACTATGGTTTGTTGGACCTGATCCAGGCTCTGCGTTGGACCAGTGAGAACATCGCAGCTTTCGGTGGTGACCCGTTACGAATCACCGTGTTCGGTTCGGGTGCAGGGGCGTCCTGTGTCAACCTGCTCACTCTGTCTCACTATTCTGAGGGCAACCGCTGGAGCAACTCCACCAAAGGTAACAAAACCTATTAGTGGTGCAACAATTAATCCATAATCAGTTATGTATCGATTACTAAATGAATCGTCAACTACTCTGATAATTAATAAACCGATTTCAGTAAGTACCGTATTTGAGAAAAATAAGTCCAAATATTCTGATTTCTGGTTTCTTTGCTCCTCTGTGACAGATTTGATGATGTCATCGTGGTCTCTGAGAAACATTGATATTTTTCACCATTTTCTGATATTTTATAGATCCTCGATTAATCAAGAGAGTAATCAACACATTAATCGATCATCAAAATAATCATTAGTTGCAGCCTAAAACCTATCCAGTGAAACATTCAACACCAAGAACACTCAGAACAGTCCCAAATGTTATAACTTTCAAATTGACTAAAACTAAAACTTTGATATGAAATATGATTTGTTGGTACATTTTAGGACTATTTTCAGCGCCAAATGAAAGCAAACATTATTTCAAGACACTTTCCAAAGAAACATAAACAGGTCCAGACCAGATAACATTAATAAAATGGTAAAATTCACTGGTTTGGGGTTTTGTATTACATTCACTCTTGTAATTATTTATTTACATTTTTTAGAGCTTTAAAACCATCATCACAACCAACATCACTGCACAGAGATGATGGAAGTCGTATTCGATGATATTCCTGAGCTTTTTTCAATAAACATTGTGTTTCAGTAAAACTGAAATGTGACACTAACCCACTTTAGAGTTGTTGTTTTTTGTTTTTTTTCTGTCCAATCAGCCATAAGTTGCAACATCAACATGTTAAACCATTTCTGAGGAGCACTGGCTGGCTGAGAGTTTTCATTTCATCTCTTCTCCTTAAACTCACACTAGTGAGGTTAGCGATAACTAGTGAGCCCTCAGCTGTCTGCAGCTCTCACTAGAGCCACGCCATGAGTAGCTGTGGTGGTGGGTTAGACTCAAATAAACTGCAGTGTTAGAGTGCATTATAATAAATGAATTTGTCACCAAGTGCAAACCTAATGAGTTAATCGGACGTGCTTTTTCTCCAGACTTACTTCTGAAACAATCTGACATTTTTTTAGAACTGTGAATCACGTAAATCTACTTCAGGATACAGAGGGACAGAATAAAGACTTAAAAAAAAAAAACCACACACATTACCCCCTCTAAACATCTTGTTTGTTTGTCTTTCTATCTCCTTGCCTCTGCTCTGTTTGGACATCCAGGCCTGTTTCAGAGGGCGATCGCTCAGAGTGGTACCGCTCTGTCCAGTTGGGCTGTCAGTTTTCAACCAGCCAAGTACGCCCGGATGCTTGCCAGAAAGGTTGGTTGTAACCTCGAGGACACTGTAGAGCTCGTGGCGTGCCTTCAGAGAAAACATTACAAGGAGCTTGTTGATCAGGACATCCAACCAGCCCGCTACCACATTGCCTTTGGGCCTGTTATCGATGGAGATGTTATCCCAGATGACCCTCAGATACTTATGGAGCAAGGTATCTATTCTCTTCCCTCATGTGCATTATTCTGCTCTGTTCGAATGAACATTGAATTTTCTCTTACACCATCATCTCTCACGTCTGTTTTAAGGTGAGTTTCTCAACTATGACATCATGCTTGGAGTTAACCAGGGCGAGGGCCTTAAGTTTGTGGAGCTCATCGTGGATAATGAAAACGGCGTCCAGGCCAACGACTTCGACTATGCAGTGTCCAGCTTTGTGGATGACCTCTACGGCTACCCTGAGGGTAAAGACATCCTCAGAGAAACCATCAAGTTCATGTACACAGATTGGGCTGACAGGCACAACCCAGAGACCCGCAGGAAGACACTGCTGGCCCTTTTTACTGATCACCAGTGGGTGGCACCAGCTGTGGCCACGGCAGACCTGCACTCCAGCTTTGGGTCACCAACATACTTCTATGCCTTTTACCACCACTGTCAGACAGAGCAGGTGAGTCTCTTCTGCTATTTCTTAAAGGCTTTTTACACACATGGCATGATTTCAAACAATACACAACACACTGAGCAAGATCTGTGGAATGTCACCATGGATCACAGTGGTCACAGTTTGTTGAAGAAAGTCAACAGCCACCAAAATAAGACACAGTCTGTATGTAAACAACACTTTCTTCCTTTTTATATCTCTGGCTTTGAATAACTAGCAAACAACTCACTAAATTTAAATGACAGATCTGCAAAGGCCTGTTCCAGGAAAGCCTCACTTGTATTTTGACTGATTAGACACATTGGGGGGAGAATATCATGGAGTGTTGATTGTCCAACAGTCTACCACAAACATTATTATTATTATGTTACCATCTCCTTAAAAATAATATATATATATATATATATATATATATATATATATATATATATATATATATATATATATATATATATATATTTATATATATGCCCCTTTTTCAAACTGGCATGTCTCATGAAATCTTTTTTTTTTTTTTTTTTTTTTTTCTTTTTTTTGTAAAATCATTGCTAATTTTCAAGAAGTTATGGTGAGAATGACATCTTAATTATTACTCATTTTTTTAAAATCAATATTTTCTGCATTGGATGAATCCATTTTGACCAAAAATTTTACCCAAAATGTTGCAAAAAAAAAACATAAATTATTATGAACAAAATGAAACAGCAGTGGTTTGTATTAATTTATTCATTTATATCATGTTTTGGTAAAAGGGTTAATTAACATCTCAGTTTAAAAAAAAAAAAAAAAAAGAATTAAAGGGTAAATGCCAAAATGACACACTTTCAAATACTAAAAAAAGATAAATAAAAAATAAAAAAATGAATGAATGAATCACTGACTTTCATTAAATGTATTATGTCCACCTGTTCTTTGTGTATTTGGTCCGTTGAAAACAATTATTGAGGGGTAAACAAAGTTGAATTTGAAATTATTGTTTTCAGCCAACCTAATATGTTTACAAAGAACCAGTCAACATAATAAATTTAATGCTGCATTTATTTATTTATTTATTTATTTATTTGGGGGAGGGGGGGGGGGTAGAGTGGATAGAGTAGGAAACAGGGTGAGAGAGGGGAGTGACATGTAGGGAAGTCACTACAGGCTGCACTTGAAGCTCAAGGGCTTTCACCATATGGAGTGCAACCTTAACCACTAGGCCATCTGCGCTTCTTAATCCTTCATTTTTTGAGTGTATTTGTTTCACACAGCTCTGGTTCTTATTCCACGTCTTTTTAATCCCCTCTCATGGCCATGACCGTGCAGTTAACAATTATTGGCTCCTCTGGCCAATTCTATGTCTGTAAACAGCATGATGAAGAAGAACTGCAGGTCGTCATCCACTTTTCTTCTTCCCACAGGTTGTCTCTGAACAACATGATTACTCCTCCTTCCACGTCTCTCTATTCAGCTTTGACATTGGGATTATTTTGCACTCAGACACGACCAAAGGCTTTATCTCCATGTTCAAACAGAATCTTTGCACAGAATTGGGTTGGTTAGAATTATCATGAGCGAACAAAAGCATTCCTGAAAAGGAGTTCAAGTTTTTGTTCTCTTTTTCTTTGAGTTTGCTTTGAGTGGAATTCTGCTCCTGATTATTTGAGAGAACAAAAACTGAGATGCTTTGAGCCCTGACTCGTACCAGGAGACAAAACTTCACAGGGCACAAAATGAATTCTGGTTTCATTGCAATGATATATTACTAACAAGTTTGCAGCCAAAGATGTTTTGTTGTTTGCTTGTTTTTAGTTTTTGCTATCTTATTTCATACTCAAACTTTTAGAAAGACTTTTCCTAAATATACAGCAATTCTAAAATGTGCAATCCAGAAAGAACGTAATCATGAGAGAATAATGCCAACAGTTTCTATTGCCATATTCTTCATTACTGAGGCTACAGAGACATGTACTTCAAAAATTTGCTTTGGCTCTGCTCTCCTCTATTCCTTCATTTTTTTCATCTTGCCTGGCTCTGTTATTCACTGAATAATGGGACACATCTGGTCAACAAAATATTACACAAGAAAAACATACCTCATTTCTCCTTTTCTCCCTGAGAAATGTTGAGAGCTGAGAGCTTCTTTGATTCGTCCGTGTGTCTCACAGTATACCATTGTGCGTCTGTGACACTAATAATGCCTTTCAGTGTCCTGTTTCTGTTGCATAAATGTAATAAGAATGATGTGATTTGATTCATCCGTTGCTCATTAGGTTCCACCGTGGGCGGATGCAGCACACGGAGATGAGATCCCGTATGTATTTGGCCTTCCGATGATTGGACCAACGGAGCTGTTTCCCTGCAACTTCTCAAAGAACGATGTGATGCTCAGCGCTGTGGTCATGACCTACTGGACTAACTTTGCAAAGACAGGGTATGATGACATTAAAACATCCATAACGCGACTCAACTCTCTTTTTTATGCTACTTTTGAGTTCAAATAAACAGTTTTAAACCAACTAGCATACAGCAGAGCTTTAAAATTCACCTCTAGTTTTTTTGAGCTCTTAAAAACCAGTGAGTATTTCCACTTTTACACACTGTACAGTCAGCTTTGACTTCTTACTGTGACTAATGTGTAACTCAGATGCAGCTTGCTCAGAAATAGGCTAAAATTGATTCTTAAAAGCCTGACCCAGGTAGTCCGGCTTGGTCAGGTGGTCTGTTAGTTATTAATCATGAGTCAAGGTTTGGTAAGATGGCATTTAGAAGCTGAATGAAGCCACACAAATTCAGTTTTAAAGTCTAAAAGGAAAGTCCAGTCTAGATTCTTGCTTGTGTTGTGCATTGCTTTGGACAAATGCATCTGCTAAAATAAAACCACTGAATTGTAGAGTCATTAAGTCAAAGAGACTCATTTTAACACATGGATCTCAGTTACGTTGTGATTCAGATACAGAGAATAGGACACATATTGTAGCTTGTTGTCCATTGTCTATGGAGCAGCATTTTTGTGCAAGCTTTAACAAGTCCATATGCAGAACATGTAGTAGATCTCTAAAGCCCTGTTTCCACCAAGCAGTTCAGTTCAGTTCATCTCGGTATGACACGTTTTGTAGCGTTTTCATTGACTAAAACCTGGACAGGTGCCACTTTTTGGTATTCCTCTGTTGGGGTGCCAGATATACCGATTCAACTGCAGAAGGTGGAGCTAGAAACACTGCAGTCCATTGATTGGTTGTCACTCCCTGTTTGACAGCAGTAACATTTAATTGAATTTGATGGTTTTAATAGTTTGAAAAGTATTGTGGCATACACCTGAAACTCAAAAACCGTTCAGCTCATTGCAGCAATCAAAATACCCCGTTAACTATTTTCCAAATGAAATAAGAAGGTAGATGCTTTCGCCCTTAACGGCAGACAGTTTTTTTTCATCCTTTAAATGTGCCCTTTCGGTTTTAGTGCACTGCCTGACTGCACTCTGCTGATCTCATGTCCAATAATCCTCAGTCCCAGAAAGAAAAAAAAAAAAAAAAAGATTGATCCAATTCTTTGTCATCGATTGTTCACACAAAAAAATTAGCTGAAAAACACAAAAGTTAAAGGTCTTCATATTTTTTCCAGGTGAGTCCAGCAGATGCAGATGCAAGGTAGATCCAGCCAACTGATCAGAATAAATACCCCAACAGCTTTATCTTTAAACACAGTTCTTTGTTTCTTTGTACCTTACATGTGCAAACACAGTTTCCTTTACTTAAACTCGCAGTGTCCTAAATTGCTGCCGACAAAGTCTGACACGCTTCATTCAGCCCCCCCACCCCCACCCCCAATCTGAAAATTATTTCTTCATAAACTAAATAGCGTGGCACTGTCACAGCTGATTTGGCTATCAGTATCCAGCTTATGCTCCACCTACCAAGTTGGGTACGGTTGTCTGTGGAAACACAAACAGGATCAGTCTTTGCTGATCCCACCCAAACCAAACTACACTGATCTATACCAGACTGCTTGGTGGAAACGGGGCATAAAGGCTGGCCATACTTTCCAATCATTGTGGGCATGTGTTCTGAAATCACATGATGATCAACACGCAGTTCCCACCATGAACCTGTGAACTAATTGATGATTTCACTGTAATTGTGTTCCCTCAATATTAACCCACATTTGATGACCAGGAGAAGAAAATTATGCTATCCTGTTTTATGGACTGTGCAGTGTAATTGGTATTCCATGCAGACACACTCTACATATCTTCAAATACATTCTTAATTAATAGACATAGCCTGAAGAGTGACATTCTCAATAGGACAGAATTGAAATCCTTCTTACCCGTTCTGTCCCACGTTGCCTTTCGGCATATAGTCACAGCAGTAATTGTTTTTTGAGAGTGTAATGGGGGGACATTGGCTTTTTTCTGTGCACTGCCCAGTCGCCCTGAGGGGAACAGAAAGGCTCTAATTATCTACATATATAACCCTAAATTGACGTGGAATGCCGGGTACCTAGGAGATTTATGCCGCCAATTTGAATGGTTAAGCGTGTTCCTGATGGGGTCTGGCTGGCTCCACATGCTGCTCTCAGACAATGGGGCGCTCAGTGGATCTGAATGGGCTACCATAGCTCAAATGGCTGGCTGTGTTCAGCCCAGATTAAGTGTAAGTGGGTCTATTTAGCACAGGATCCCATGTGAAATAGACCTCGAAAGCCACGCCGTACTGGATATGAAGGGAGAGGTCGCATAGGGTAACTGACCTGCATTTACGTTTCAGTTTATTCATGAGTAATCAAGGCGTATTTCTGAAATATTACTGAAAGGGAATCAAATCAGAAGCCATAACTTAATCTGACTTGATAACGATTTCCAACGCATACTCTATACATCATTTATTAGCACACTTGAACTGTATTTAAACTTTAACGTAATTCATCCTTAAGTCAAAGCCTTTTATGGTATAAATTATACATAAATACCCCCAAATATATCTACATAATTCAAGCAAACTGTGACATGCTAACATTTTTTGCATAAGAAACTTAAACTTCAAACTTAAAATGATGATATTAAATGTCTTAAGACCTTTTCATGTAATCAGAATCTTTAGAAAAGCAATCATCTGTGAGTAATGGCTTCCATTTTGACCTTTTTTGATTTTATCAGGTGTGATGTCTCAGACACTGTTGATTAATATTCGATGAAACCTTAGGGCTTCATCTAACTCTGCATATCTCTATTTTCTTAATTACACTGATTAGCCTGAGGGAGTTGCTACACTTAGGTCAGGATTAAAAATTTAATAAACATACAGCCATGTCTCAGAGGTGCAAACTATCTTTAGTTTAGATTTAATTCTTCCTTAACTCCAAAGAAAAAAAAAAACATCCATGAAGTGAGAGAACTGGAACTATTTGGCCAGGATGGATGCTTCATGTATTGTTGCATTGTTTTCTCTGAGAACCATTTCATTGAATACCTCTTCCTCATCAGGGATCCCAACCAGCCAGTGCCCCAGGACACCAAGTTCATCCACACCAAGCCCAATCGCTTTGAAGAAGTTGCATGGACACGCTACAACCAGAAAGACCAGCTCTACCTGCACATTGGGCTGAAGCCGCGGGTCAAAGAGCACTACCGTGCCAACAAGGTAAAGTTAGATAGCACAGGGTGGATTAATCTGTTGTCTGTTATCCACGCCACAGCTGCTTTTCCAAACTGCCTACTACACCGCCACTGCCTACTGATTTGGCTGAAATTCAATATGTAGTAGGCAGTATGCAAAAACTTGTCTGGTAAAACTCCCAGACATCCTACTGATCCAGGAAAATTTCTCAGTATGCATCAGACCAGTCTACCTGGCATACTCTTTCCCACAATGCACTGTACACTGCACTCAGGTTTAGGTGATTTACTGCAACCTACTGGAATGAGTTGGCATTAAAACTATAATAGAACAACACTGATGAACTAGAATTGAAGTGATGTGAAAGAAGCACTGTTACAACATGTCATTTCTAGTCTTAAAACAGGTGTTTACTGCTACAAATCCACTAAAGGCAGGGTTGGTAGTTATGGAAAACTTAAAATAAATTTGAATGTAGCATTTTCTCAGGACTCCGTTTAGCTCCCACCCTCTCACACTTGGAGCTCTTAAAAAACGACATCCCTGCTCATATGCAGAAGCGCCTCTGATTGGCAACCATATGATGGTGACTGATTCATAACCACAGACTCAAACTGGTCCTCAGCTCATTGTTTTTGTTTGCTCTATGTTACCAGTAATCAGGGTATAGGTAGCTTTTCTGCCATTCTCCAGCGTACTTGGATCCATCTTGGTTATATGCATTGAATCAGGGCGAGTGTACGCCAGAACGGCAGGATGTGATTGGTTTAACAGTTTGGTTGCCAAATAATACAAAACCTGATCTGTTCCAGATTTATTTTCAGTAAATGATATAACTTTTGGTGTTCGATTAAATATCCAATCTGGTTATTCTGCTGTTACATAATTTGAATGACTTTTCAAATTTGCTAGTGATAAACCCCTTAGGACCCTGAAACTTCTCCCTGAATCTGATGCTTTTCTAAATAAATTTAAAATGACCATAAACCATTGAAAATAATAAAATGACCAAAAAACACACAAAAAAAACAAAAAAACAATAACTTAAAAGAACTCATCGCTGTTATATAATAACTATCTTCTTCCCTTGCTTAATTCTACTTCTCATTAATTTAAAGGATCAGTTTCTGTTTTGCTCCTGTATCTTCACCAATGATTTATTTATATAAAATGCTCTATCAGGCAATCTCTTTGCATATTAATAATTGAAATACGAAGCTATACTTTCTGTGTTTTTACTTTAATAATAAAGTTAAACTTAAAAAAAAAGAAAACAAATCATCAGCTGTACTTTCGTTTTCCGAAAACCAGAATAGCATACTTCAAAAACAGACCCAACAGAAGAGTCATACTACATACTACATTCAAAAGTGGTGTATAGTACCTGTCTTCCCAGGGTCAGTGAGCTGCAATTACAGTTGATAACATTTCACAAATAACCTTTTTGGATCATGAATGATCATGTGAGAGCCCAACTTCTGACCACATCTGTCCCTGTCAGTCTGTAGAGAAGATAACTGCTTTACGACATAACCATATTACAATAAACTGTGATTAAATGTAATGATTGCACTTCATTCTAGTGCTACAAACACACAGGCAGCATTGCCTTGAGAAAATGGATTCCACCACTGCATGTCTTTATAAATGCTTAAAGTCACCCACACATCTCTAGTTCCAATAAGACTACCTTTGGTCTTTGTTTATATTTGCAGTCTTAAGTCATATTCTTGTAGTATCAGTCGTTGTGTTGAAAGTCATTTTCCACTGCTATACCAAACTTTTCCTCTAAATAATGGGTTCCTGAAGCATGTTAACCTAACTATGTTACGACTGGATGCATTTTATTGAGTGCATTTGAAGGTGCGCTTATTTTTCCGATGAACTGATATTCTGCATAGATTCTGTGTATGAGGAATTATACAGTTTTGTTACCCAAGTATTTTACGAGTCATATTTCCTGTTTTCTCCCCAGGTCAACTTGTGGCTGGAGCTGGTTCCTCATCTGCACAGTCTCAACGAGGTCACCCAGCTCATCCCCACCACCACCAAGGTTGAGAGACTAAACAGTCTTTACTTCTCTCTACTGTTTAGATTAACTATCAGAGCTGATTCTTCAGCAGCAAAATTTCTGGATGAGGTCCAAATGATTTACAGAAACAAGAGTTTCCAAATGCAATATTTGGGCTACGTTTTGACTTGTTTTGCCCTGCCCTCAGGTCCCTTTTGTGGTGTTTTGCTTATTCAAGATATGAGACATTAAAATCGGTTAAAGTCACACAAAAAATTTGGATAAGTTATCACTTTTAAAAATTTATTTTTCCCTTTTTTTGGCTGATCTCACAAGATCAAATTGAGTAACATAATTCACTTCCTCACACTTTATTTCTATAACATAAATCATACAACAATCACAAACTAACCAATGTTCATCCTGTCTTCAGATCCCACCACCAGAGGCCACCAACCGCACCCCAAAAACCAAGGTTCTCGTGACCAAGCGACCCAACCCGACTCCGTTCCCCACCGAGACGCAGGACAGCCACAATCAGCCCCATCTTGTGGACCAGCGGGACTACTCCACGGAGCTGTCGGTGACCATCGCCGTAGGAGCCTCCCTGCTCTTCCTGAATATCCTGGCCTTCGCTGCTCTATACTACAAAAAGGACAAACGCCGGCATGATGTCCACAGACGCTGCAGCCCCCAGAGGAGCGCCGCCAATGACCTGGCTCACACCCAGGAGGAGGAGATCATGTCCCTGCAGATGAAGCAGCACTCAGACCTGGACCGGGATTGCAGGGGGGTGGGAGACTCCCTGCATCCACACGACATGGTGCTGAGGACTGCCTGCCCGCCGGACTACACTTTGGCCATGAGGCGCTCGCCAGATGACATCCCGCTTATGACGCCAAACACCATAACCATGATCCCCAGCACCATGGGGGGGCTCACCTCACTCCATTCTTTCAACACCTTCCCCAGCAGCGGGCAGAACAACACCCTGCCCCACCCGCACCCACACTCACACTCCACCACCCGGGTATAGCCCAGTGGAATCACCCACACAAGCAGGACTCTGACGGCTGAGGCAAAATCTAACGCCGCTGCTACAGCAGAGAATTATGGCCAACATGTGGAAAAACACAGGTGTGTCCGGAGCTGAAATGCCAGCTTGGAGTTGCCAGACACCTATTGGATTATACTGGGACTGTACGACACCCTGTTCATACCTGAGGGAATATAGTCAACGGATTACTCTGGGATCGGACGAGAGGGGGGGAAAAAAAAGAATAATTATGTTTTTTGTAGAAAATAAAAGACAAGAAGAAAAAAGTACAAATACACAGTGGAAGAAAAACAACCTTACAAGCTTAGACAAGGAGGAGGATGTTTTTTATTATTATTTCTGTTCTGATATTGCAGCAAAACAAGGTACAGTAAACTACTTTTTCTTTCTAGCGACAGATATGGCCTTCGGGATCCTTTGACAAATGACTGCTTGACAGTATTATCTGGAAGCAGAACAGAGCATCAGACACGCCTCGGAGCTGAGAAGAGGGGAGCACTTTGTAAAAGAAAGAAAACATATTGTTTTCCTGTGGCGTCGCGTCGCAGATTACTCTGTTTGTGGGGCACAGAGTGGATGCGGCGCAAACCAGCCTAGGCATGTGTTAACTTCATAAACGGAGGCTATGTAAGATACAACAAAAAACACTAGTTGAATAGAACGAAGGAAGGACTGAGGACTTCGAAGAAAAAAAGAAACCCTGTATGCACAATGGAACCATTTTGAGAAAAAAAAAAAATATCACAGATACTTTTCGTCCATTTATTTTTCAGGATTGGGAACAATTTTATTGTATAGAACCTATTTACATATCTAGATCTGTACACTAAGCACCAAGGCTGTTTAAGCCCTCTTCTAACTGGGGGGGAGATGTTATACTGCAAACCTGCCAGCAGGACTCAACCAGTGGGAAGTGGGGATCCACCTACTGGCTTTCTGGCAGTTCCGACTTCAACCTAGAGAGCTGGGGGACAAAGGATAATTGGATATTTTAGCACGATGCGCATGACAATTTATCTGCTTGATGGCTGCTCTGCTGATTATGTCATTATTAAGAATAATTTTCACCCTCCCCCTCGCAATGGAGCAAATTCAGACGGATTCCTGATTGGATTACGGGAAAACACACGCCCCTCACAGGACCATGGGAAACGCGGTTCCAGGTTGTGGATGTTGTGGGACAGGACGGGAAGGGCTGGGGATGTGGTAAAACTTTTTTTGCATAAAATAATATAGCTTGAGTGGAGCTGGGGTTATAAGGACTAGTTTTGTACTCTGTGTGTTGGTACTATTTTTTGATAGTGGGTAAATCACATCACACTGTATCGATCAAACTCATTGTACCTTCAGTTAAGACCAGTGTTCTTTGCTATTCTACCTATTGGACCACTTTACCGTATAGAAGTTATTACCTGCACTGTTTATTCCATGGCCCACCTTTCTTTTCTTTAACTGGAAGCTGTGATTATCGACCAGGATTAGACGAGTGGAAAATGTGTCGGGAGAGTGAATCTCCGGACTTTTCTTTTCCTTCATCCAGCCACATTCTGTAGGTTCTTTAAACATGAAAGCCTATACGTGACAAGTCAAAGGCCAAGCACAGACGGATCACACTGGGTGGAAATCTCTGGAAATGCACAGAAAGTTGAACATATTGAAGAGTTAGGGTCAGAGTTGGTTGATTCCCATGATGCACTTTTCATGTAGTGTTCATTGTAAGTCAAGGTTGATCCCTTCCAGAGGCACACAGTGAAAATGTGGTGGAAGAAAAAAAAAAAAAAAAGGCCTTCGATCCTTCGATAGCAGCTGAGACCCGCAGTCAACCTTCTGTACCTCACTTTAAAGAGCTACTTCCTTTCTTCATTTTGCCCCCCCCTCCCCTCTTTTTTCTCCTAACGTCTCATCTTTTCTACCGAGCTGACAGGCCAGACTGTTTAGCAAAACGGTTTCCTCCTCGCATCCCCAACGCCTTCAGTGTGCCGTCTCCTGCTAGCCTGTTTGCCATCGCTCACGTCTTTAGGTCAGTGAAGCCTTGGCAGCAAACAATGTTAGCCAGCGGAGCGGGAAAGTGTCATACAGAAAAAGCAGAATGCAGTCTGATTCAGTCGCTTAAGAGTCACGGGGGGTAAAGTGGTGATCTTCAAAACAGACGGAGAGTAGAATACCCAGGATGGCAAGCCCATTGTGCTCGGATATAAGATGTGTATACAGGCACAGAGATGCTACTTGGTAAGCTGAAACGCTTGTCTCCTTGTTTTCCCCTCACTAAAGTGTAGATGTGTGGAGGCCTCTGTTGTGAGAATACATCCTGCCCCTTTCGGATTGCTCACAGGCACTGTGCAGTCATTCAAAATAATGAGTGCAGACTACTGTTACCCCGTATAACACTGCAGCACACGAGCTGGTGGGGAGGGATACAGTCCAGCCTGTCTTTGGCAGTGTTTCCTTTTTGGGATAAGATTTAAATTGAATAAACTAATTACATCTGTTGGCTCCAGATTGTTTCTCTGGATGAAATGAACTGCACAGGCTTGATCGGGGATTTGAACAAAGAAATATTCCACGGCTATTATCACACATCATCCTCATGGGCCAGAGACTTTTTAATACCCTTTCCTGTAGTGAAAAAAAAAAAAAAAAAAAAGCTAACAAGTGGGGAAAAAAAGTGTGAATATCAGGATTAGGAAACAATCAGTCCAGTAGGTCTTTTGGCACAGCATCAACTCCCTGTTCTGACATTTTGAGGTCAACAAACTCAGACTGTGCTGATACTCTCCCAAAACAATGTGCTGAATTATTAGACCTGCATACTCACAGTGTTTACTACGTATTCTATTTAAAGCTAACATCTGATTCCCGGGACCTGAAGGAAGATTCACTACACCCTTATATAAACAACACCTGTTTTTTTGTGGCCCGGACTAATAGCTGAAACAGATCTCACATTATGTGGAGGTGAAGCAGTACACAAAATGAAATGATGTTGTGGAGTTGGCAGCACACCAGCAGAAATAAATGAGAAAAATACAACAGCAAAAATGCCGAGTGTAGCCAAAATTAGGACTCAGAGATCGGGGATAGACCTTTATCTCAGACACCCCTTAACGTCTAAAAGCTTCATAAAACACGCCTCCACTATTGTTTCTCATGTACATTGAATTTACTGAGGCAAAACAATTATTAGTGAGCATCCAACACACACTGTGGGCACATTAAAACCTCAAATTAAGTTCCATTTTTATAGAACAGGCTCCTGGCTAGCTCGCCACAAATGTAACACAAATTAAGTTAATATATAATTAACTGGAAGAACACAAAGAAGAGTAAATAACATGTCGGAAAAACAGCAATGATCAAACATAAATCAACAAATTCCCAACATGCACTAATAAAATTTGACGTATAGAAAAACGGAGGTTGAATTTGAATATTGGGGTTCTGGTTTGCGTAAGGTTTCATTCAGTCATTCATTCATTCATCTTCTATACCACTTATCCTGTTCAGGGTGGAGGCGGGGTACACCATGGACTGCTCTCCAGCCAATCACAGAGCTGACACACATAGACAGACAATCTTTCACGCTCACACTCACACCTACAACCAATTCAGAATCACCAATTGACCTAGTGAGCATGTTTTTGGACTGTGGGAGGAAGCTGGAGTACCCGCAGAGAACCCACGCATGCACGGGGAGAACATGCAAACTCCACAAAGAAAGGAACGCTATGCCCGATCTGGGATTCAAACTTGTGTCCTTTTCCTTGTGAGGCAGCAGCACTAACCGTTGCGCCACCATGCACCCCCCTGCCTCAAGTTTACTTTGCTAAATCATAATTTCCTTCAAAGAGCTATCAACACTACTACAAAGTAAATGTGTACAACTTAAATGACCAACAGTGAACAAAACACTTAATTTAACCATCGTCCTGATAAACAATAAACCTTGAATTGACAGTTTTTTAAAGGGGATTTGGTTCAGGTGTCTTACTGAGATTTTCACAGCTAATGAAAACACACTACAAGTGTAAAATCAACAGAATTACAGTCGTTGAAAATTCACTGATCCAAAGTGGTGACCAGTTTGAATGTAAAAAATCCAAGTGCACCCGTTCACATCACCGGCCATAGATAAAAATGGCATCCAAACTACAAACTTGATTTGCTGGTTCTGATCTGGTTTCTTGAGGTTTAGTCTCACATCTCACTGAACCGTTTTTTTAATGAGAGTAAACTTGGCTGAGGTGAAGAATCAGGAAGTGTTTGTTTGCTTGCAGCAAATAAACACTTCCTGATTCACACCCTCTACCTCAGAAGTGAAATCATGTGAACTTAATACGAAGGAAGAAAAACTTTCCAAAAAGCCTGCCCGTCTGTTTGCTTTATATAAAAGATTTTTTTTAAAAAAAGGTACTGGCAGTTCTGCACTGACTCATGAATCAGCATTATATAAGCGAGGAAAGGCGTTAAATTGTTTCATCATGTTTTAAAAATGACAGAAGAGAAGTTTTTCTACCAGGATAAAAATAAAAGCTTGTGGTAAAAACTCCAACTTTCGATGATGACATCATGAGATGACCTTTACATACCTGAGAAGACACTAATTGTTCAGATCAAGAAAGGCGAAATCACAGTAACTTTCACAATGAACATAAACATGTGAAGGAAAAGAGAGAAGTGTGGTCAGCAGACCTCATCAGGTCTGAGTGAAAACGTGAAGCTATCAGCTGCCTCCTCCTTACTAAATCAGAAGATCTGCTACAGACAAAGAAAAATAAAAGACTTTAAGAAATCATTCAATGACAGTCTGCAGAGGACCGACCATCTTTAATGAGATTTTAGAAGTTGCTGCCCATTGTTGAAGATAGATAGTGCACTGGAAGATTGATGGTTCATCAAACCACCATCACTGATAGCACCGAGGCCCACTTAGGAGACTCTGAAAAACACGTTACACTGCAGTATGTCTCATATCTGAATCTCTCCATGGTCTCAAGATTTTATTATTTAGCCCTGTTGGAAGATAGATTAGATAAACTCCCCCCTGTATAAACTTATTTTGGTTGAAAATTACATGTAAAAGCCCTGTTTAATTTCATATTGTGTCAGTACCTCCTTATTTGCCAGACAAATTATCTTATTCATGACCACTTATTAGGGAACTAAAGGGTTCCTGGGAAACTTTCTGGGTTATTATGTCCTTACAGGAAAAAAGATAAAGAAACAACTTTCAGACATATCAAATGCATTACCCTCCATATTTAACTTTCAGTTATGCTTTATTTTTTGTAGATAGTTGGTGAACTTGCATTGCTTTCTATTCTGTCTTTATTTTGATCAACATGATTTCTTCTTCCATAGTAGAAAAAGAAAATGCTAGCTTTAAATGTTCAAATCATCTGTGCCTGTCAGTTTGTCTTGCTGGCCCTTAGAAATGAGAGGAAACGTAACTCATGCTGTCAGTGTGAGTGTGCATATTTCTGCACTTGAATACAGGGACTCACTCACAGAAGCTAAACAGCACCTCTAGTGGTCATAAATTCAGCCACAGGGCTCACTAATTTACAACATGTGCTAATGGTGGGTAATGACATGCCAGGCAAGAGCTTACAACATTTTACAATGTGGGGGGGATTTTTTTCCCCTCAATAAATTATCTTAAAAATACATAATAGATAAATAAATATGTTGGATACTCATTCCTGATTTTCTCTACAAGGTTTTGAAATTCATACACTCCATCCGTGCATTAATGCTAATTTCTCCCATGTCTGGTTTGGCCACCAACACAAATACAAGTCAAGATTGTATGACTGAAGTGTATGACCTCAGGAATTCATTGGCATTAACACAACTCTAAAAAAGTAGAAGCCCTTATTGAAACCAGTATCATGACTTGCTAGCAAACATTATTTGAAAATGTTACATGACAAAGCTAAAACTTTCAACATTTCAATTAAAGGTGTGTTGGAGTAATCCCAGGATGAGACCTCAGTTTGTTTTAAACAAGACAAACACAAGATTTACTCCATTTATGACATCATCAATTGGTCGATGTCGCTAAATGAGAATAAGAAATGTATCTATCCTGCTCTGTTCTACAGACTTTTTTTAGTTTCTTTCAGATTTGTTGTCTGAGAAGTCTGGTCCCTGTCATTGTTTTTTTCTTTTTTTATTATTGGAAAACACAACTTTGCAGCATCCCAACAGTGGAGGAGGCTTCTGGAGTGCAGGGTTTCAAAGGACTTGAGGAAATGGGTTTTCTAAGACACCAATCTGAGATACTCCAAGATTTATTTGAAGCTGTAAATCATGTAAAGCTGCTGCAGAGCTGCCAGAAGGACAACAGACTAAAACCTGAAAATGAGCAGAATACGTCTCTTAAATTATGTTACAAGCTTCACACACACACACACGCGCGCACATGCACACACACCCTCCGATAGAGGAAACATTAGGCCTTGAAACAAAGGACTGAAATCAATAAAACGTGACTGGATAGTTAAACAAGCATATAAAATAAGAAATGAAGCTAAAATTTAATTGCAGTTTTTATACTGCTCATATGCTTTGGCAGAATTTACAGGGAGGTTTCATTTTTTCTTACTTTTGTGGAGAATGGTTTACGCTTTGTCTCAGTTTATTGGGCCCCACGGACATTAAAAAAAAAAAAAAGTTTTTTTTTTGTTGTTTTTTTAAACATTCTTAAATAAAGTCTCTGGTTCATGACTCAAACACCACTTAACACTGAGAGGATGCTGCACTTCTGGGTGTTCGCTTTTAAATTCACATCTTTAAACCACGGTTTACTTTAAACTTAAAAACATGCTTATTGGTACGATGTGGAAGCCCTGGTACTGAGTGAAAATTAATGTTCTGATATTGTTCAGTCACTCGCCATGGATGAAAACTGAAGCTTGTACACGACAGTCATCATGTGTTCCTGCAATGTGCCTACTTTCTGTTTCTGTATTAATATATATTTAGTATGATGATTATACTTCATGTGTCATTTGACATCTTGGCTTGTCCTGAATAAGACTTGAATTTGGGTTTATTTCGTTGTGTGCTTGCTTAGAGCACATACTCCAAATCAGAAACGGTGTACACCTCCAAACGACAGATGTAAGATAAAAGTGTGAGGATGCTCCAGAGTTCAGAATGACTCCCACTCAATGTCAAACTGTGTTTATCATTCAAAGACAGGAACTCGGACCCTATCCAGGTAGCATTTCCTCAGTCATTTCTGTTGAAATCCCAACACCAGTAGGTTTAAGTGAGCCAGTCCATTTGGTGAGTATGAATCCACGCAGTGTGGGACTGAAGACTCTTAAGAAACCCTGTTCTAGGGGGACGCTTCACTTTTGTTCCAGTGTAAACCTGCCCCCGACCTTGTTCTGCTGTCAGCCTGTGCTGTAGTGTACAGGACGGACAGGGAGGGGGAGGATGTGGGGGGGGACGAGCACTGCGAATGAATGTAACGCAACGTGCCATTTTCTAACCTCAAAAATCGCAGCAGTATCGACAACGAACCAAACCCTCAGATTCATCCTGAGAGGTTTTTGCTAGCAGTCTTAAGGTGGATTTGTTCTTTGAATGCCATGTGAAACAGGGGGGGTACTATGTGTACTGGTCTGGCATTTGTAATGTAGATTATTTGTCACTTGTCTTTCTTTCTGGTTAAATAGTAATTACTCTTCTGGAGCACAATAAATGATTTTAATATGCTGATATGTTTTTTTTTTTTTTTCCTCTCTCCTTCCTCTCGTGCGTCTTCACTTATTATTTTCTGTGGCTGTTCATGCAAAGTGACTAATTCAATTGGTGAAGCATACATCAAGTCTCACTCACAAGTAATTACTCTGGCAATTTATTTGTGGCTGGATTAAATTTGTTTTCAACGACTGAAGGCAGAACAAGCTTTGTCGTCATCTGCATGCACATTAGGCCTGAAAGCTAATGCCTGCCGACACTTGGGCTTAAGGAATCCTACGCATCTCAGTGTAAGAGGGAAACACTCTGGGAGCAGGTTTACATCCATCAAAGGGTCTCAGAGCAATGGGCTCAACCTGCAGATGGAAAACATATTAAGCCATTTTATCCCTGCAATTCTTTCACTAACAGTGTGTGTTTATTCTTATCCTCTGAGGACTCAAGTGAAAATGGTTTTATGTGCAGTTTGTATTGTTTCCTTTATTCATCTCACTTTGTGTGTGTGTGCGTGTGTGTGTGTGTGGCGCCCATACAGCCCATGGCTCCTCTGATTCATTATGTGGATATGGTAATGTATGAGAAAAGTTGCTGTGTGCTTAACATTAATGCTTATTGATTTCAGCCACACACACAGTGGAGCTCTTTCAGGTACAGCCTTTCACCGGATGATTAAGCATCTTCATTGTACGGAAGCTCAGGAGGCTCAGTGCACATGAACTTAAAAATACATGCAAGTGAATTAAAGGCTCTGTGAGGTGTTTGGAGTTCATTGCAGTGACACCTGAATCGGTAGTGTTTTATCAGAATGAAGACTCTTGCTGTGTCCCAAATAACGTACTTCTGCTCTCACACCCACTATTTTGAGTGCATAAGTGCGTTCACACTGACAGTATGGAAAAACAGTGCACTTAGATTTCTCAGCTGCCACACTCAAAACAGGCAAGAAGTTGAATGTGGAACAGTGGACACTTCTCACCCCTATATCACATATACAGCGTGAGCGCTGTGGTCCATTAGTGCCACGCACTACACTCTACCTCGCTGCCACTCTAGTCAGTCAGTGCATTCACACAGCCTGCACCGCGGTCTGTCTCTGAAGGCTGCTCGTGGTTGTTCCACTGCAAGTCTATTTTGCCGGAGTTCGCTGCAGAGACATGTCAATCTCCGCAGAGCAGATCGTACCAATCAGGGAAAAAAAAGAGTTTCTGGTCTTTTCAAAATGAAGCACCAAGTGCACCATGTAAGATTGTAAAATTATCCCCATATATCAGCGGGTCAGATCCAGAGGAAATCCCACACCATGGACGAGGAAAAGTTTATATTGGAGGCGGAAAACCTGATAATTATATACGACCCAACACATCCTTTATATAAGGACACCAACAGAGACTAAAAGGGAAGGACTGAATTAATGAAGCTCTGGGAGGGCAGGTGAGTTTAACATACTAATTAATTATCATGCAGGTTTGTGTTGTCATGGGTGTGATTCCTGCGGGAACACATGGTTCTCCTGTGATCCTGGGTATCCAGCTCCTATGAAGTACGCTGAGCTGCGCTCCGCTCCTGAGACGGATCCAGTGTGAACTGGCCCGTTGCACCGATGGACTGCGGCGCTGACGGACCGCGGCAGAGTATGTGTGAATCAGGGGTCACACTCAACGGTCTCCATATTGGCTACGTAGAGGAAAGGGAGGGAACAAATCAAATATGTTTGTTTTGGAGAGTAGATCTTCTTTTTAACACTGCTGTTCTTTGTTCAAGATAATTTCTTCCAGGATGCAAAGCGAAAATGTAATGTACTTATTTGTTTGAAAGGAAACAATCAAATTTTGTAAAGTCAATTTGTAGTTTAATCTTCAGAAGGTGAGCAGACGACCCGTTTACTGTTCCTCACAGCCTGCGTGTCTGTAATGTGTAACATCAGTGAATCCTGATTATGTCCTACCAGAGCTCATCTACCAACTTCAACCTCACCAACCAGAGCAAACATAACCTCACTCTTCATTTTATTGACAGACTCTCAAGTTTGATTAGATCACTGTAGAATAACTGCTGCATGTGGGTTGGAATGAACATTATCACAAACAGTTTAGCCTGCGTTTTAGCCTTTAGCTCATGCTCTATCACTCTCCTGTTTAGCTTTCTTCTGCTCTTCTGTCCTTTTTCTGTCAGACAGTTCAGCTCCATGTCCACCATCACTACTAAATTAACCCAAGAAATCCTTTTCAGCAGAGAAAAACACAGAGCTCTCTTCTCCCTGCTAAACTTTTCTGGCTGACATCATGTCATTAAAGTTGTGTCATGATTTGTTTTCCCCTCATAAAATCTGACCATTTAGAAATAACCTATTTTGTTGCTGATAATCTCATTTAAAATCAAGGATTATAAACAGACAAACATATAAAAGGGAGGCTATTTCAAGATCACTTATAAAGTCCTCACAGGGAAGACAAAAAAAGGACATTTACTGCATACAAAATAAGAAACTGTCCTACCTGCTGATATTTCATTTGGTAATCCTGGAAATTTTTGTGGTCTCCACTGCAATTTACAACACTTTACTGTTTATTTATTGTTTGTTGCATTATCATAATTTGACTTCATCCTTGTAATGAAATGACTTTGCAGGAGTAAATTTACAGCTTTTTCCCCCCTTAAAATCTTTACTTTTTTCTTCTCCAGCATGGCCCTGATACTCTGTTGTACTATTTGCATGTAATTTGGTGCAACGTAACCCCTTTAATCCCACATATAAGTTTTTTTGGAACATGTGCTGAAATTCAAAAATATTGTTCTCCTCACACAAACAAAAAATCTACACTAGGAAATCATTTCCAATTTGGAGCCAAGACCTCTCCAGTGTGGTACGTTGGTTTCTGAATGTAACTCCTTACTGTTTGAAGTACTTACTGTAGGTAGCAGGCCATGTAGGGCAGCAAACATTACATAATACCTTCATATTCCTGGATCCAATTCAGAGCCTCGCAGCTGTGCTTTGTACTGGCAGTAAATGATGAGCGCAGCTTTGGCAGAGATCGGATCATGTCTCATTTACCTTATATAACTGACCAACCGTAGATTAGTTAGGTCAGTTTCTTTCCTCTCACTGCCTTCATTTGTGATTAATTCCCTTCATTTGTGCCGCCTCCTTGCTTAAAAACAACAAACTAAAATGTTAGGTGGATTGTGGTAGGGTTTGTCATCCTTCTGTTTGATCTTCATCTTTTTTTGGATGTTTTTTTTTTATGTACTGTTAGAAATATGGGTTGGTTTTGTCTGAATGTTTTATTTGTTTGGTGCCACATTTTTTTTTTTTCAATGAATTATTAATCTGTTGTCAAAGGTCGACATTCCTGTGTCCTCACTTATCACATTAATGGTAAAATATTGCACAATGACATTCTGTGGCTCATGATTTTCGTAACACTAAATATTCATTATGCTATGGAAGTCACTTGACATACGGGTGTAGTGATGCAAGTTGCAGAAATGTGAATTATATCAGGGATTAAGCATGGAGATAAAAATGTAAACAAACATGACATGCTGCTGCGGCGCAGAATCTGACATTAACGCCAAGACAGATGCTGCAGGTGCCTGTTACTAGCAGGTGCCAGTTAACGCTAATTGCAACTCAAACAGGCAGTTAACAGGATGTGTGTCCCACAGGGCAGTGGTTCTCTGGTCTGGTTTCAGGACCCAACATCGACCCTTAAAGCCCAACTGTGACTCAAAAAAAAAAAAAAATCTTCAACTTCTCAAATTTTATTTCATGAAAATTTGTTGCAGTTTGAACCTAAGAATACGTGTTTGAGCTGGAATATCACAATCAGTACAGTTTTAACAGTGTCTCTCTTTCGTAACCAATATTTTGCTGCATAAAACGCTGAGGTTTTTATCTTCCTATGTCTTGAACTTAAAAAAAAAAAAAAAGGCTGTATCTCACACAGTCGGTGCCATACTTGTGTTCAGTCATGCATAGTTAGAACACATAATGAAAAGTTGCTTCTTTTATTTTGAACTTGTTTAATGCTGGGAAATAGTGGATATCAATTAGCATTTCAGGGAATTATCATTACATACTGTTAAAAAGTGTGAATAGTTGGCACTGCTCAGAAAATTCCATTTAAAATAAAATCACAGGATTTCTCTCTGAACATTTTTTGTGACCCACTGAAAATGGGTCGTACTAGTTGAGAACCACAGATTGTTCACTTTGAAAGTCTGCACCTGCAGCGTGCACAATGGATTGCTCTGTGAGTCCCTGTCGTCTGTACTTCACCTTTCAAGCCCACTGACAAAGTCTAACAGGACTGAAAAACCCAAATGATTTAGTTCTATACACACTGCACAAAGCACAAACCTGTCCAGCAGTCCTTAATACAACCATCTGAACATATTAGAATGTGTTAAAGCAACGGAGGATAGTAGTGAAATATAACTTTGTTTTTATTTTTAATGTTGCTATGTTGTGTGTGTTTGAGGGGTGGTGTTAGTCAACCAACAATCCAGTCTGTGTAGCGACACCTATAGACCCACCCATCCACAACCTACGTCATCATAATGATGCGTACGTATTTTGGTAATGGAAGCGCAGTTTAGCTCTATTCATTCAGATGAGTTATCATTCTTTAAACACTAAATTAAAACTGCAAAAAAATGTTTGGCTCTGTGGTCGGTTGTCAGAAACGAGGCTACACCATGGAGTCAGCCTCTATCGAGTTCTGACCGTTAAAAAGGAACTGGTGTTTTGGAGTTAATAGTGACCGTGCTAACTAGAGGCCTAAGACTGAATGTGTGAGTGATGGTCACTGCCTGATGGTCAGGCAGTGTCATAGAAACAAGTAGTGTCTCATGAATAAATGCAGCCTATTGCCATGTGAAGAGAGAAAACTGGTATTTACACAAATTGATGTGAATGACAAGTTGTCTCTTTAGGCAAAATAGATTGGGTGTTTAAAGTCCAATTAAGCTGCATTAAATTGGGGGTTTAGTGAAGGGTTAGTGAGGGCATGTCATTTTGACCCAAACGACAGGAGGGGGGCTGTGAACAGAATATGAGGACATGCAGAAGAGCCTACTTTACCGGTGAGGACAAAGAGCCTCTTTTTAAGAAATATGAGGAATTTAAAAATATCATCCAGACTTAAAGCAACACTGCTGCTGCAGGAAAGCCAGGAAGTAATGCTGGCAGAACATTGCCAACTCTGTTAATGTGTAAGTTTATGAGATTAACAGTATTAATCCATTGGACAATACAAACAGACATCACTCAGGTTCATTTTCCACTGAGTTCTTTCGAGGCACCGCACTCTGTGTGAACATGTTTTGTGTTGTATTAATTTGATGGCACAAGTAGTTTTGCATTGCGTAAATTCATGTTTCTGCAGTTCTGCCATTTGTGACCGTTATTATTAAATTGTGATGCATTACATTTGTAACATATGACTCCATCATTGGACAAATTCAACACAGTCAATCCAATAAAAAATCTTTACCTCTTGTACAGGATGTCATCAGGGACATCAAAAGGATTGCATCCATCTATCCCTAAAAACCTTTTCTCTCCAAAGCGCTCCTCTCAAGATCCACGCTGGATCCAGGACATGATCTTCTAAGAATGGGCAGGCCATTTTTCAAGAGAGCTGATTGGTCAGGAGGTGTTGTTTTTATACTCGTTGATCTCCCAATCTCCCAATTTAGAACTTTACCTGCTCCAGAGCAGGTTAGCCATTGAGCATGTTACCATGGTGATTACCCCATTAAAGGCCAATTTATGCTCCCTTTGAATTCAAAAACAAAAATGGCAATTGTGGAGGAGGCATTGCTGATGTACCTCTTGCATAAAAGACAAAAACAGAGCAGCAAGTTCCTCACCTACTCTTGTTTGTATCTGTAAGCTTTACGGAAAAGTTCAGAAATGTGGACGAAATAAACAGAGCACAGACAGAAGGCTCCATAAATATCTGTGTTAAACATAAAGCATAATGGGCCTTGAGAAGTGAGCCATTGTTGTAGGACAGAAAGCCAAGGGTTAATCCTGAGGTTACCTTGATCCAGCTTCTTCATGCTGGCCTCTGGTTTAGTCGTTCATTCAGTCATACTGAGCTTTCTCCGACTGACAAAGCAGTATGAGAACAACAAAGCTGCTTTCCATTGTGGGGAATGAACAGCAGCATAAAGGATGACTCATCCTCAGGGAGGCACTAACATCGTTTTCTAAGACTGTCAAGAGTGCTCATGGATGGAGACATGAAGAATGGAAACGGGTGGAAATGAGAAACACCAGGTGTTAGCAAACAAACCTGAGCTTTTAAACCACTTTAAAAATTCTCTTGATGACCTTTTTGTCACATGAAACGACTCTGAAAAGGCTGCCTTATGTCTGGTCCGCAGTGACCCCCATTTCCAAAGCAGTACGTCCACTTGAATGTTTTCGTATGTCACGTCTTGATGTTTTTCATCCAGCATCCTGCAGCCCCAAATAAGGATTCCAAATCAGCCGCGTTTGATCCGTATTTCCTGCACGTGATTGCTTTGGTTATGTACTCGAGTGCCTCAAGAGCATGATAAGAGCTGTTCAAATTCAGAGCAGTGTGCTTTGTGGTGCTCCTCCCACAGACTTCAGGGTCTGTTTGTGTGCCTTCAGGGTTGCAATGCTTCATTATACAGTATTTCCTCTGATCTTAACTACCACACCCAGACAAGAACTCTCTCACTCAAACACACAAACACAAACACACACACAGATCTTTCCAGAAAAAAAAGGAAAGATAAGAAAACAACAACATGTATTTTATTTTAGTGGTAATTGGAAATCAATCAGAATTCATCCTCCTTGGAAGATGGTGACATTTTCACGCTCTTTGCCAATGATTATGCTGGAGACTGACTGACATTTGGAGAGCAGGCGGCTGTTTGGAGTGGAGTGTAAAAGATCAACAGAGATGTATTTATGCTCTCTGCTGCTGCTGCTGCTGCTGCTGCTGCTGCTGCTGTGTGTGTGAGTGTGTGTGTGTGAGCGTGGGTGTGCTTGTATTTGTCTGACCAAGGGCATACACGGCTGTGGGCTGCTCAGCCAGTGGGCCCTGTAGGAATCGTTTGATAAGGGAGGCTTATTTACCATAATAATGCATCTCATCTCTGCACATCAAACACTCCTGCCTGGTCTGATAACCCGCTCTTTAATTTAGCACAACTGTTTGATCTAGCTGTGCTGCCGCCGTCCCTGGGCCATTGTCGTGAGCAGTACAACAGTTGGGTAATTGCTGTGTGCTTTAGCAGTGTTTCACAAATAGAACATGTGATGCTGGTGCACCTTTGCTGGTGCACCAGTGTAGAGCTGAGAATGACATGTGACAGACATTTACTGAGATACAACGGGTAGTCCCATCTGAATCAGGCTAAATCACCACTGTTTTACACTGTTTTTACCTCCATGCTTAACCCCCCCTTTTCAACTGAGGGCCACCTTTGATTTATTGAAAAATGACCAAGAACCAGCAGCTCTTATTGACATATTTATCAACAGTGAAAGTAACATGAAGGGACCTGAAAGTGGCTCAAACCTCCTTGTTCCATCATTACAGACTGATGAAATCCCAGCTCACCTGTCCCTCAGGTGTCTCTTCATACCTGATGACGAGTGGTCAGTTTCCTGCAGTCTTATGTGCTGCGTAAACATCAAATGTTCTCCATTAGGGGGCGATATTGGACAAATACTTAAGGATGTTTTTTTTTTTTTATATCAGGATCTGGATTCATCTTCTATCCCGCCTACCCTGTTCAGGGTCGCTGGTGTTTGGAGCCTATCCCAGCTGTCTTGGGGCGAGAGGCAGGATGCACCCCAGGCTGGTCTCCAGCCAATCACAGAGACAGACAACCTTTCACACATACACTCACCCCCAATTCACATATACAGCGTGAGCGCCGTGGTCCATGTGTTCTGAGCACTATGCCGTACTTAGAAACCACTCAATCATCAGTCAATCATTGCATTAATACAGTCCACGCTGCGGTCCATCTCCAGTGCGTGTCACCAACAGCTGCTCACATCTATTATGCTGTGAGTCTGTCTATTATAT
This sequence comes from Labroides dimidiatus, assembly GCA_030710495.1. NCBI lineage: Eukaryota > Metazoa > Chordata > Actinopteri > Labriformes > Labridae > Labroides > Labroides dimidiatus. The sequence continues at coordinate 30,611,618 of CM061146.1, forward strand.
TACTATATGAGCGCTGACAGACCGCTTGTGAATGAAGGGTCACACCTATGGGCGATTTAGAATCACCAATTGAGGAAGGACTGTGGGAGGAAGCCAGAGTACCTGGAGAGAACCCACGCATGCACGGGGAGAACATGCAAACTTCACACAGAAAGGATGAACCGGGACTCAAACCAGTGACCTTCTTGCTGTGAGGCAGCAGCGCTAACTGTTGCAACACCGTGCAGCCCATTGTTTTTTCAAATTCAAACTTTTTTGACCTGCAAACAACTTTTTAGCCCCAAAATGAAAACTGCTGATGCCCCATGTGATGTCATCCATGAAACTGTTGCCAGGATATAGATTGGACATCCTGAGGCACTTATAATACTGTCAGGAGACTGTCTTGTTTTTCATCTAACTAGAGAGAACAAAACACTTGATCTGCTGTATGCCAGTGTCAGAAAGGCCTACAGAGCTGCTGCCTTGCCACCACCACATTGCTCAGATTGCAGCCTGGTTTTCGTGCAGATCTGTTGTGGACCCTGTGTTCTAAGGCAGCCTGCAACTACCCTCTCAGTCAGGAGACAGACAACTGAGGCTGGTAAGGATCTGAGGGATTGCTTTGAATGCACAGGTTAGAGTGCACTGCTGGAAACAGATGAGAGCAGCATGGACATGGACAGACTTAATTTCATGTTTGTTTGTTTGTTTGTTTGTTTGTTTTTGTTTGTTTGTTTTAATGTTTGTTTTCCTGCTATCAAGACTCTGAAGATGTTGTTTTTGCTTGTCCACAGGTTTACTGATGAGCCAGAAAGTATGAAACTATCAAATAAACTAATGAAACATATTAACGTATCGCATTTAGCTTTGCCAGTGCAACAAGACGTCACAATGAGCCAAAATGTGCCAGGAGTCAACAGGTTTGAGGTTTTATAGGACGACATGAATGAAGAGAGGCTTATCAATGGAGTGGGAAGTGTGGGAACTCCTCAGTCTTGTGACTACAGCTGTCTGTCAGTCCTGCAGCTTGCCAGACTGAACATGCAGTTGGTGTGAGTTGACAAATGCAGAGGAGAGGAGCTGGACTACAGACACATCTGGTGTATTTGAGGTGTTACATTGACACCCAACACAAGTCGACACATACACAATGTAGATGTGCACAGATCAACTTTCATGAAATTGAAAATTTCTACACCTCACTGTATTCTCAAATTAGCTGTATATTTTAATGTTCAATGAAATGTATTTTATTTTAAGTCTAACCATAACCCATTTATTCATATACTTATCAAAAAGGGGGTCCACAGGGTCCAGGACTGATCTGGCCATCTTTTTTCAGTCTGTTCAGTCTCTTTCCTGTATTCTGTCCGCTCACAGCAGATGAAATCTTTCAGTGTGGTGTTTGTCTGGTGTTAGCTTCATGAGCCTTGTGTCTGTGAATAGCATGATGCTACTCTGCCCTCTGGTATTCCCACTGCTGCTGCGTTAGCACGGCTAGCTCGTCCATCTCATTGTAGAAAGATCTCACATTCCCCATAATGATGGATAGTAGGACAGGTGGATGGCGTCTCTTCTTAGCATACCGCAGTGCCAGCACATCCTTCTCACCTCTTTCTCCTCAGCTCATGGGAAACTTTGGACCGATTAGCATCAACATGTGTAAACAATTCAACCATGATTACATATAGGATCCCCAGACAAACAGGAACAAAAGCAGTAAAAACACCACTGCAAACGCAACCAGATTGGTGTAAATCGCCAACAAATGAGCCATAGAAAGTAATGAAAGGTTCCAAATACAAAGATAACAGGAAAGAGAAGAAAAAAGAGGAGACTAAAAAATGACCGAGCTGCTGCTACAAGCTGCCAATGTGTCACTATCGTAAGATAGCTAGCGATCAAAAGATAACCCTAACCCTATGTGTGTGTTTATATATATATATATATATATATATATATATATATATATATATATATATATAGAGAGAGAGAGAGAGAGAGAGAGAGAGAGAGAGAGATTAATGATGAAAATATGCAGTTCTTCTATAATAGAGAATGTGGTTTTGAATCTATAACCAACTCAAAAATTTAGACATTTACAATAAACCTTTAAAAAAAAAGATGATGTTTCAACAAATTTTACCTACTCACAAAGCTCCCAACAGCACAGAACCACGCCACTGGACTCGCTGAAGCACAATATCAGCCACATGAGCAATGCCCTCCCTCTCTTTAACCACAGGTCATGTGACACCTTGTGCCAAGAGCCAAGACACACCCGCTGCGGACCTGAAAGGGAACGCTGTCGGTCCAATGAAAACACATCAGGAAACAGACATTAGCTCCAAACTTACCGCTCTCACACAGAGCAACAGCACAGAGACGTTAGTACACCTTGGTTTGGTTTGTGACCTTGACAGAAGATGTAAATGTGCTCATCATTTAAAACCTGATTAATGTCAGCACCATAATTAATACAGATAAAGGCTGGGGGCTGTATGAAAATGGACCTTGAGTATTGACCGTATATGACCTTGAGAAACAATCCCAACAAGATGTAATATTCAGTTAGGATGTCTGTAGGTAATCATATGAAGTGGCAAAATGATAACTAGTATCTGTACAAGGAGTCCGGGATCGATGCTTCACATATTTGTAAAGACATCCACAAACTCTGTCAGATTTGCATCTCAGAACCAGATTCTGAGGTTATGTGCACTTGCAGGGTCCATGCAGCGATAAGGAGACTGGAGTTCAGTTGTTTGGAAGGCATTTTCTGGCCCCGATGCCACTCAGAAACCCACAAAAGCTTTTGTTAAGTGAAATTATCCCAGACGAATTTAGGGGTCAACATTATCACATAGATTAAAACAATGAAATTAGTAGCTGAAACTCCCCAGCCACTTATTAAATATCTGAAATATGCAGCGCTCGGAGGCAGATGAGTCACACTTTCCCCCCTTTAACAAGAAGTTTTAATCACTCTTTTGTTCTGTCCCTGACAACACACACACACACACACACACACACACACACACACACACACACACACACACAGAAAGCTTTGTTCAACGTCTGTGTTGAATTTAATTGGGATGTGCTGAGTTTCTGCATCGTTTGAGTCGGTCCACTGGATGCTACCCTCAGGTAAGGCAATTATATCAGCGCACTGATTCTCTTTTTTGTTCAAGGCCCAGCTTCTTCTCAAAGAGCTTTTCGTGCAGAAAAAAAAAATCCCACAATGGACTTGATCGGAGCTCTGTTTACAAGTTTAATGATCAAACCCTTTGGAGTACAAACATCTGTTCAGAGCGTTTGAGGTAGCGACCATCAGAAGTCCCAGCTCAGACAACTTCATTGATCCTATTTTGGGTTCACACAGCTGAGATGAAATGTGACTGATGCTATTTCAGCTGCTTACAGACGCAAATGCAACTTAAAGACTTAAAACAGTCGATCTTTTGTTGCAGTCAGCGTACGTGAAAGACTGCTCACTGAGAGCTATTATCACATTTCCTTTTATTTATCATATTTGATCATAATGGCGCACAAACACAAACCCGTATTGTCTGAGTTGCAAATGATTTGCTGTCAACACAGGTGAGTGAAGCATTCGTCTTGTGTTTCATCTTATATCTACAAGCCATCAGGCTGCCGTGATTGAACCAAACAAATTAAATCTGAGAGGATCTGATGCTTCTCCCAGCCTGTCCGTCTGAATCTCTTTGAGCTTAATGAGATCTGGCAGTCAGCCTCTTCACGTCGTTTCTCTGGAAGTGAAGAAAGTTGGATCGTGTCGATAGTAAAGCTAATTCAACAAATCTGACGGCTCTGCACTTTGTGCGACAACAGAGTGAGACGCTGCACGGTGTGCATAAATATGAATGATCCATCAACACCCGAAGTGATACAGGGAGGCAGCGCTTTTATTTATAAGGAAATACACAACAATTATAGAGTGTGAGATGTTTATTTCTGTAACTTTGAGGTCGGAAACATTTTTTTAAAAAAAGCAATTTAAGAACAATAACTAAAAACAAACCATTAAACACAGAGCAGAGTCTCACGTGGGGTTAAAAGCCAAGGAATAAAAATGTTTTTTAGTTTTTAAAAACATACAGTGAAGTAACTTGTCTTATCAGGAACAGAAGCTTGTTCCACAATATCAGAGTGAAAAAAAAAAAAAAAAAAAAAAAAACAGGCTGCATTTGTAAAGCTAAATGGGCTTGAAAGTGGCACAACTCACTTTCATTATGACAATTTAAAAGTAAAAAAAAAAAAAAAAAAAAAAATTCAGCCACACACATGTTCCTTCAGTGACATCTCACTGTCATCATCTCAATAGGACCTCACAGGACCAGACACTAAAGTTACTGATGTCAAGTGAAAAATGAGACTAACACAGAGGACATAGAGCCTCCAGTTTTCATTAACATCTTTAACTATTGTGCATTTATCATCAAGTGTGGTTTGTAGTTTTAATAAAGATGCCTTCGTCAAGACGCACAGAGCGCAGAGAGACACGGCGAGGGCTTCACACAGTTCACCTCCTCCATACTCAGCACATCTTCATCAACTGTACGTATTCATTCTGTCAATAACAAAAGTGTGGAGATGAAGTCGGGGCGTCTCTGACATGATGGCTGAAATACACCGGTTGCGTCTGAGTTGCAGCTCCGCTCCATCATGGCACCGGATCAGACAGGTTTCCATTCAAGTCAATGTGTCAACTCACACTGGATCCATTCAGTTGCGGTTGAGCTGCATGGCTCTCCCGACAGGTCGCAGCTAATCCGCAGCCATCCTATTTTTGCCTGATGCTGGAGCTGTGACGCGTCAATTCAGAGTAGAAAAGATTGAGTGGGACAGGAAGTAGTGCACGGAAAATATCTAAAAAGAGTCTGAGACTTTCAAAATAAAACTATTTATCTTTACCAATGCAAGAAAACATCACAATGAGCGAAGACACGCCAGGAGTCAACAGGTTTGAGGTTTTACAGCACAACATGAATGAAGTGAGGTTCATTAATGGAGAGGAAAGCGCAGGAACTCCTCAGTCTCATGACCGTCAGTTCTGCAGCTTGCCGGACTGAACACACAGCTGATGTAAGTTGACAAACGCAATCAACATGCAGTGGAGCAGACGCAACCAGAGTTTCCAATGAAAACATGTGGCCAACAATCAAAAGTTTTTGTGTGTCAATCAAACCTTTGACCAATAATAATATAGAGTGACCTGTAATTCACACATACAGTGTGAGCGCTGTAGTCCGTCTCCGAGGCGTGCTACCAACAGCTGTCTGCTTTGAGTCTATTCTTGCCAGAGTACGCTGCAAAGACGCATCAACCTCCATAGAGCAGATCGTACCAAACAGTAATACAGACACAAAAAAACGATCAGAGTTTCTGGTCTTTTCAAAATGAATTGATCTGCCCCCTCGTTTGGCTGCATTTTCACGAGTTGCTTTGCATTGACCAGTCATGGTTGATTGTGGGCGTGACAGGGCAGAATTTGTCTTCTTCATGTGTGTACTTCTCCAAGTTTATTAAGGGAATATTGTGTGGAGATGAGCATCCAAACTGAATCTATAACAGTGGTCCCTAAACTACGGCTTGTGGGCCCGATACATCCCGCCTCCACATTTGGCCCTTGCCCCCTGAACAATACCAGAGACACATTATGTTTTGTTTTGTTTCGTTTTTTTGTTTTTTTTCAGTCTGGCCATGGCACAGGATCGAGACTAATACATGCAAAGAACATGACATTCCTGACTTTTTTCTGTGAAGATCCTGGAAAGGGTTATTAATATTTGTTTATGTGTTGCTTTCTGGAAAACAGTTAATGTTTACGTTTAGGCACCCCTGCGATCGTCACACTTTTTCTGTCACAAACTGACCTTGGCCCTCCATTAGAGAAGGGAAAAGTTATGTGGCCCTCACAGGAAAAAGTTTGGGGACCCCTGATCTATAATAACACTGAATCAGGTGTGCGCACGCCTTTTCCAGGTTTTTTGGTGTGAGTACATTTTCAGTAAGGATTCTACGCATTCTTTTAGAAATGAGCCACCTGAGCTTCCATTTTGACCTCGGTACCTCCAGGAGAAGCAGATCAGCTGACCTGAGAAACCAGGCAGGAAGAAGCATGTTGGGAGGAGATCTGAGAGGCAAAACAAGACCAGACCATTTAAAGATTTAAAAACAAATGAAAGAACCTTAAAATGGACTCTAAAATGCTCAGACAGCCAGTGGAGGGAGGCCAGGATGGGAGTAATGTGCTCTCTCTTGGGTACTCCAGTTAGGAGGCGAGCGGCTGCATTTTGCACCAACTGGAGAGGCGGGAGGGAGGACTGACTGACTCCCAAATAAAGCGCATTAAAGTAATCCAGCCGAGATGTGATAAAAGCATGGATCACTGTTTCAAAGTGCTGTTGTGTGAGGAAAGGCTTCACCTTTCCCAACATGCCTAATCTGAAAAACAGCTGGACTTGATTACAGAGCTAATTTGCCAATCCAATTTAAAAATCACAAACCTGTCATCTACAGATATCCATGTGCACAAAGTCTAAGATCAAGTCCATTTAAAGCTAACACCATCGTCTTCCTTACAGTTGCTACAGAGACTGCAGTTCTCCTCCTGACCTGCAGTGGTCCTCACGGTTCAGACTTTTGGCAGAACTGCATGATTTCTCTTCACTTGTGAGTGCTTTCAAAAGAAAACATGGAAAACATTATGTTTATTATAGAAAAAGCAATACAGGGATCAGAGATGGAGGATGCTCTCCAAAAGCAAAGACAAAACCCGTCTGAGCTTGCACAGAAGCTAAAATGCAGATGAAGCGACTGAAGCAGCATCACCAGTGCTTTACATAAAGCTTTATTCACCCTGACAGCTCTGCAAGTTTTACAGATTTATGGTGAGATCCCTGTTTGTCAAACAAGACGAAAATATTTTAAGAAATCAGGCAAAGTCTGAGCTGCAGTCGTTTGTGAAGATGGACTGTCAGACAAACATCAGGGGCTCTGTGAGAATGAACGGGTCCCCTGTAACAGTCACTGCCCCACATGGGACCCCTGAACCACTGAGTATCAGTGAGGGTTTTGGCACCTCAGACTTTCATTAACAGGCTGCTATGAGCTCCACAAGCCACCAGATGTCACCATGTTTGACGAATTCGAAGCTTTAAAGCATCAAATCTTCTCCAGTTTCAAAGTAAGCTCCAAAGCTTCATGAGGCTTCATGGCTACAAATGTTAATGTTGACGTGCCTGTGAATGGAGCTGCTATCAAACCAAACTCCTCCAGATGAATCTAAACTTGAATTTACTTAATAAATATTCTGCCTGATCCATCCTCTCATATTCTGTCTGATATGCAAATCTGAGTCATTTCAAGACAAGCAGCTACACTGCCCCTCTCTCTCTCTTTAAAGTCAGGGTTAGTGATCAGATTTAGATTTAGACTTTTTTGTTATTCTGGTTAAAATTATCTTTATGTCCTGATGTCAATCAATACATGATGTGTTCTTAAAATAGAGTGAAAAATATCTGCTGTCTACAGCAGGAGTAAACCTGGGAAAACACCAACCAATCCTAGTGTTTGGCAGCCAATCTGTTAAACCAATCATATCCCATCCTGCTGTTCTGCCCGACTCCTGCACATACATTTTGCTAGCGTGCTCTAGCCCTGATTCAATGCACATAACCAAGAGGGATTTAAGTACACTGGAGAATGGCAGAAAAACTACCTATACCCTGAATACTGGTACCGTAAAGCAAACAAAAACAATGTGCTGAGGACCAGTTTGAGTCTGTGGTTTTGAATCAGTCGCCATCATATGATTGCGAATCAGCGGTGTTTGTGCATGTGAGCGGGGGTGTAGTTCTGGAAGAGCTCCGAGTGTGGGAGGGCGGGGGCTAAACAGAGTCCTGAGGAGATGCTACATTCAAAACTACCTAAAGAAAGAGTAGACTCTCTTATTTCCTCTCTCCCTCTTATTTATTTATTTATTTATTTATTTATTTATTTATTTATTGTAGATAGCACTCGTCTCTGAAGCTTTTTTGATCCTCTCCATGAGCTCCGTCATCTTTTCTCGTGATCGTGACACATTTTCTGTTTGAGTGTGAGCAACCTGAACTTTTCTGTCTTGCATCTTTTTCTCATTTGGTCTCTCATCCAAAGAGAGCGCCACTGCCACCTACAGGACTTCACAAGCCTGTTGTTGGTAGATAAGCTCCGCCAGACTCCTGCATCACACGTTTAATACATAATTTACATCTATAGACAGACAATAGTTGTAATCGAATTGACGTATATAGACTTCAATCCACTTCAAACAGATAGTCCTCACAGCCTCTTTAACTAAATGTATGGTTCATAAAGCTACTTTTTCATCTTTAGGTATTTTGGGGTATTTTTGCATTTTGCTGGCACATTAGGGAGTCCCCTTCTTGGGTTTTCAGAATATGATCACTCTATTTTATGTTTCTACGACTTGTGTTTAGGAGTCCCTCTAATCCCTTCACTGTCTTTTTCTTTGGTGTTTGTATCAGTTCCATTTTTGGCCACTTGAGGCATCAGAAGGCATAAAAATGGAACAGGTTTGAGTCGGCTAGGTTGGATTTTTGTAAACTGCTGTATCTCAAACTGCGTACATTCATACACTTACAAAATGTACATTTTGCACACACTTTGTACTTACTGGAACATTGCACAAATCATACAGGGTGGTGTTGTCACAAATTAAACACTGCGGCTTCGCACTTACCGGAAATAATGATCACATTTTACAAACGTTTACAGGTGTTCTCCTGCTATTCATTGATTACATCCATTATCTGTCTTTTCCCACCACTTCATCTACATACATTTAAAAAAAAAAAAAGAAGTCAAAATTACGGTAAAATACCGGCAGCTGTGGTTGCCAGGAATGTATCGTAAAAAAAAAAAAAAAAAGAAAAGACAAAAGAAAAAACATTTGAACAGAACAATACTGTGTAGTGGATTACAGTACATAACATTCACATGCCTAAACACGTGAAAAAGATATGTTTACAGACATGTTTTCAGGTAAGCAAAGTGGTCTTCAGAGACTGTTGTGTATCCAACAGGTCAAAAACTCCAAACTTGCACCAAATCTGGGCTACTTTGACCTCCAGCAAAGATCCTTAGTTCACTGGGACATTTAATGTTTCACAGTGGATTTCTCGTATTAAGAGTGTGATTAACAGAATCAATACTTCTTTATCAGGGGTTGAAATGAAAACATTAATCCTGAGCAGGTCCTGCATGATAAAGTGGACACAGTGGAGCTGTAAAACACACAGCCAGAGTAAAGTGCACTGCAGTGGCTCTGAACTCCTCTGCTCTTCAAACTGTCACCATGTCTCACATTCAAGATGGGCCAGATCAGTCGTTGTACCGTCAATATTTCTGAGAAGATGGCAAGTTTACTGTGTGTAGTTGACACGATGTTGAGTGATAAGATGACTCAGTCTCCTGTGAAGTACTGGCTTCAAGAAACTGATTTTTCTCTCCCTCGAAACAGAGCAGAGGCTTGAAGTAAAGCTGGCAGGGCTGTGAGGCTGTTATGATCCTACAAATCAAGCTAGAGTTAACAAATAGTGGAAGCAAACTCCAACAAGCCTAATCCCGTTGGTTTGCCCCTTCTCTTGACTTGTAAGAAGAAATGTTTGAAGTCAGCCTTCATTGTGGGGCTGTTTGCTGCTCACCAGGTAATCTTTTCCCCTGCTATGCCCTGATTCTGTTCTCCATGACAGGTGAAAGGAAAACCAACAGGTGCAGTTCTGTTCACAGGAGTTCTGTAATAGGGGAAAGAAATACTCACTATTCTTTAAGTTTAAAGTGAGGGATTTTTAAATTCTCTGAGCTTTCCAAGCAACTAAAAAGCTTTCAGAGCAGACGATTTCAGCATGCTTTTTCTTACTCCAGAGAAGCACCTGCATGTGATATATCTGAAAGCCAAGCAAAAATCTGGGAAGGCAAATCCAAGCAAGCATGTTGCAGCAGAAATCAAATTTTACTAAGCTAATTAGAAATCAGATTGGTATCATAACATTCCAATCTTATTTATTTATTTGTTTGTTTGTTTGTTTGTTTATTATAATACTGGTGTTTTTTCAGTAAAACTGTTGTCTAGTGCAACTTGTATGACAATCCAGTCACTTATCCTAGTTGAGGTTAGGTCATGACGTCAGGTCAATTTTTTTTTAAGTCTTTTTTTTTCTTTTTTTTTTTTTTTTTTGGGGGGGGGGGGTTATGCCTGTATGGAAACAGGGTGAGAGTGGGGAGCGACATGCCAGCACACAGGTTGGACTCGAACCCGGGCTGCCTGCCCATATGGAGTACGACCCTAACCACTGCACTGCTGATGAGATTATCTTGAAACGTTACCTATGAAATGTTAATGGTGTGAAATTTAATAAGAAAAAAAGTATTAAAACCCAAAATGTGGTAACTGACCCATAACAAACAAACAAAAAAAAACTGCTGAGGCCAAAACATACAAAACCTTTGCTAGACACTTTTATCACATTATTAACCAGTTATTACAACTCAGGTTTTATGATATTTTTTTGTTTGTTTTTTTTATTTTTATAACTCTTCTAACAGTATTTATTAAAGTTTATAATCCATTGCATTTGTGTGTTTCAGGGATCCTGTTGGTAAAAGAGAGGCTCTGTTAACTGAAGCCCTAAAAAATGTCCACTCCTCAAGAAAAGGCACAACATGTATCATTCATTCATTTTCTGTACCGCTTCTCCTGTTCAGGGTCGCGGGTGTCTGAAGTCTATCCCAGCTGGCTTAGGGCGAGAGGCGGGGTTCACCCTGGACTGGTCTCCAGTCAATCACAGGGCTGACACACAGAGACAGACAACCTTTCACACTCACACTCACGGGCAATTTAGAATCACCAGTTAACCTGATGAGCATGTTTTTGGACTGTGGGAGGAAGCTGGAGTACCTGGAGAGAACCCACACATGCACGGGGAGAACAAGCAAACTCCACACAGAAAGGCACACCGTGACAGAACCGGGGTTCAAACCGGCGACATTCTTGCTGTGAAGCAACAGCACTAACTGTTGAGCTGCGCTATCGTGCAGCCCAACATGTATCATGTTTTTTTTTTTGTTTTGTTTTTTTGTTTTTTTTCTAAACAAAATCAGATATGTAGACTCTGAGAAACTACAAATCTAAGTAAGGAAGAGATCCATCCCCACATCTGAAAATTCATGGCACAAGAAATTTATGGAGACGGGGACAGAGTTCAATAAAGGGAGGAGTGGACGACCAAGAACATCTGAGGAAAACATGTAGGACAAGACTTTCAGGGTTCTACAAAATTTATACAAAATTATTTCTATTAAATTATTATTTTTTAATTATGTCTACTCCACATATTTGTCTGTTCATTTGCTTTTGTAATAAGTGTTTAAATTGTAAAGAGACTTTATGTTCACCCTGTACATTCAGACATCAGTTCAATGAAACACATTTGAACAATAACGCCATAGTTTAAAATTATTGGGACTTTTGAGAGGATGTATTATTTCATCCATTCATAATAATAATAACACAACACTTTTCTGTAGCAATGACCTGACACTGTGTAAACCAGCAGACTGGAACTCTAAAACTAATGGTGGCCTGAAAGGAGCTTCTTGTCCTCCAAGGCCACCGTTACTGTGGCTTAAAGAACAGAGTGAGTGAGTGAGAGAGCGTTTCAGACTGTAATCTGACCACAAGGCAGTGCTTGATGTTTCTACTTCTACCTGCTATACCTTTAGTTTAACATTTTATTATTGAAAATGACGACTATTTCAGTTAGAGGGACAGAAGACTTTTTTAAACTGACTCACTTTGTCACTCTGGTAATCCTGCAGTATAAGTACAAAACAGAAATACAAACTAAATCTATATTTTTTTTCACTTTGTTACTCAAAAACAAAAGAAAATAAAACAAAACATTGACTTTGATTAAGTTTATTATGTCATCTGGCTTCATGTAAATGTTTTAGGTTAGTTGAAAACAATAATTTCAAGTTTAACCCTTGTGTGGTGTTCGGGTCTGTGGGACCCGTTTTCCTTTTTTATTAAACGAAAAATGATACAATTAATTAATTTTTCAAACTGAGACTCACTGGCTTTGGCTCATTTTCTGTGAAGAACATATATCAGAATACATATTTAATGACCACACACCATACACCCCCCCTACACATTTCTATTACATATAAGATGTTCGGGTCCACTGGACCCGGGGCTAACAGAAGTGTGGAAATTGATGTTCTGTGTACCACACACACACACACACACACACACACACACACACACACACACACACACACACACACACACACACACACAGCAGGCCTAGACAGGAGGAGGACATAATGTAGGTACACAGAACGTCAGAGGGTCAAATGTGCGAGAAAATGAGAGCAGACAGTGATGACAAACAATGTTGCAACCTTGTGTGGGAACCGCAGGTGCAGAAACACAAAAGAAGCAGTTCCTTGCGGGAAACTTTATTTTCTCACACTCTATCTGCTACAAATTGGAGGCGGGACACTATAATTATAGCTTTGCAAGTGTGGTTTCTTATCATAACCGATCAAGATGGCCAAAAGGTTCTCTTTGCAGAGGGCCCTGGAATTAATTTTGGAAGAGAGAGAAGTTTTTGATGATGATGTAGAGGGAGAGGATTCAGAAGAAGAGGTTTCAGAATTTGAGGACCACATTTTTGAAAATTCAGAGTCTGACAGTGACTCTGAAGAAGATGATGAGTCTGAGCATCAGCCAGTTCCAAAAAAAAGACGAGCCACGGGACCAGGCCATCAGCAGCCAGCCCCAGGACCAAGCAGTCAGCAGCCAGCCCCAGGACCAAGCAGTCAGCAGCCAGCCCCAGGACCAAGCAGTCAGCAGCCAGCCCCAGGACCAGAACAAGCCAGTCAGCATGGAGCAAGTGAGGAAATATGTATGTCAAAAAATTCTGAAATTGAATGGTCTTCTCGCCCAAGAAAAGAGCCACCCCGCAAGGCTGCCAATGTAATAAGGATGCAACCAGGGCCCACACGGATGGCAGTTACTCACACACAGGACATCAAGTCTTCTTTTGAGCTTTTCATTATTTTAGGTTGTGAACACCAGCAACAAGAAGAAGCGGTGTGAAGTGTGCGGACCCAAGATGGACAGGAAAACACAACACACGTGCATCAAGTGCCAAAAGTATATCTGCAACACACACACAGTAAAGCTCTGCCCCTCATGTGTTGTATAGGCTAGTGGCTAAAGGCCATGTGTTCGATGGGGTTGATGTGTTGTCTTGACTGATATGTTTACTCTGTGTTCATGTGTTCAGCTTGTGTTGTGCACCTGAATGGGTTAAATTTCAAGTTCAAAAAAATAAAAGTCAGTAGTTTTGAAAAACCTCGCTTCACTTGTTATTTTTTTCCCACTCATATCTTGATTTTAATTGATTTTCTTTATTATGTTTTAAATAATAAGTTATAAATGTGACCTAACAAAGGTGAAGGGCAAATATTAACCATATATATTGTTTAAACTGCTTGTAATTGGGATAAGGTAAAGATCTTTTCAGTATTTTAACATAAAAGTGTTTGATTGTGAGGCATTAAAAGCCACAAAATGCAACGGGTCCATCAGACCCACAAACACTGGCTGAGTAACAACAATATGAACATTACACAAGGGTTAACTTAGTTGATCCTAAAATTATTGTTTTCAACTAACCTAATGTATGAACATGGAACAGGTTGACATTATAAACTTGTTTAAAACAGATTTAATCAAAGTCAATGTTTCATTTTTTTTTTTCATTGATTTACTTTTGATTCTCTGGTTCTTATCTCAAGAGTTTGAAAAAACCACAGCCCGAACGGGTTTATCTGGGTAAAAACCCTAAATTAGATTCTGTAATGACGACCAATTTCTGAATATTTATTTGTTCACTTTTCCACAACGCATTCATTTTCTTTTCCATAAAATCCAAGAAATATAATCAGATAGTTACTTTTAAAAAACAGGGTTCTGCATTTCTGCATGTTCAATCATTGTCAAAAGTATATTTAATAGATTTTAGATATGTTTAATAGTGTGTTTTGTTTTAAGTAGAGAGCTGAAGATCTTTCCAAAATCAAAACATTAATAGATTAAATAAAGAAAAACATTTTTCAATTGGTAAAATTAGAAAACGAAAGAAAGAAAAGCAGTGTACAGTAGAAAACAGTATGTTAAACATCTCAGTTTACATCTAAAGCGCTAGATTAACATGAACTCAACCTCATTCATGTGTTTAAAGATCCTTACATGTGTTAAAAGATGAAGGCAGGAGCGTCTTCATTACTGTCAACATGCTTCCTCTCTCCTCAGGGCAGGACAGCTTCCGTCCCTCCTCAGGTGTTGGATATCCTGGCTCCGCCGTCCGTCATCCCGGGTCAACATCAACCCCTGATTCTCCCACAGGAGCCGATAGGACAGGTACAGAATATCTCTGTCAGCCCTGACACACGAGTCACCCAGGGGGGATAGGCAGGGAAGACGGAGGGGGAAGATGGTACGAGAGGATAAGATGCAAACAGACAGAGAGAGAGGGAGAGAGAGGGAAGGTCTCCAGAGAGGAAAGTAAAGAAAGAGGAGAGCAGCGTTCAAGGAGGTATGATAAGAGAAGTGAGAAGACAGGAGATCATGAGAGCGTCAGGGAGAGATGTATGATGTCGCTGAGGCAGAGAAGACAAGTGTCTGCTGGTCAGGTGTGACACTGAGGAAGACACACGAGGCAAGTGGACACTTTTTATTTGGAGAAATCTGAACAGGTGCATGAGACTGGGCTGAATGTGTGTGCTACGTACTGAATGTGTGCTAAAAAAGGATCAGTGGATGTTGTTTCTAACTCTGAAAAATCAAATTTGATGTCTGATTCTGACAGTCCAAGCAAGACATTTCAAGAAAACATTTTAATTCAGCTGTAAGGTTTTTCAATCGCATGGCTAAACACTTCCTCGTCTTAGCAAAAACAAATTAAGTCTAGAACAACAATCCTGGCGATGAGCCCTCCCCTCATCAGGGCTACAAAGCCCCTCAGTGAGGTGCTGATTAGGGACCAAGTTTAAATGCTGCAAACAGTTTAATTGCAAACTGAGAAACCCATCAAGTCTTGTTTGATTCATTATTTTTGCAGCGTATTAGCACTAATCAAGCATTCCGAAGTGAAAAAGAGTGAATATGGTGAGTTGTGGAACATTTCACAGACGCTTTTAAATCTTCAGCTAATCTGTTTGGTTAAATTAATGCTGCAAGGTTAAAAACAAGCAGATTATACGTGAAGCAGTATTTCTCAAATGGTCAAACAGTTAAATAAACACCTGATTAGGGATGTCCTAATTCTGAGCTCAGCTGTCAGGTGGGAGCTGGCACTTCTCAATTGATCAGCATTTCAACCGATCATCTTATCCATTCATTCACATAAACTGTCTTAGAGCACAATCTGCTGCCAAACGCTGATGCGATGATGTTTAACCGAGCATTTGGGGTACTCTTGATGAGAAAACAACAGATAACAAACAAAACATCAATGTGAAAAAAAAGCCACACTGAGCTTTATTACAGAACGTGAGCACAGCCAGACACTTTACAGCGAAAGCATCTGCTTTACAGCACCCTACGGCAACTCTACAGGGACATGTTGTTCAAAAAGGCCAAAACAAACAAACACAGGACAGTCTGTTAGCTTAGCATTAGCAACTCCGTGGCTAACATATCAGCAGCGTGGAGATATTTCAAACTAGAAAATGAAAACAGTCCAACAGCAAGACGTGAATATAGTAAAGCTGCGTTCAACATGCAGCGTAGTTCACTAACAGAGGGAGAGCTGCTCCACTGAGAGCTCAGAGAAAAGATGGCTGAGATCATCGTTTGGGACAATCTGCTACTCTCCTCAGCAGACGAAGCAGGTTTAGTCCTTCTCCGTGATCCACGGTATGCCCTGCAGTTCTGACACTACGTTTCCCATAATGCTCTACTGCAGCTGTAGAGCGCAGTTCATGACGATGGACAAGGTGATGGAAACATGATGCGACTGCTGTTAGTTTAACGACGGATAGTTGTCCCGTATGGTTGTTGAGCCTTAAACTCTGGATCGATTCGTCCATTTTTCAGATTCAGCAGTCAGATTTATTAAACCTGTAATCCTGTTTGTGATGAGATTAAAAAACACTGTCTATGAAAAGGGGGAAATAATAACATGAGATGATCTCATTATTTGTCTGATATTTGTGTTTGTAGTCCCCTCAATCCCTGACCAGTACTGTTCTGTGTGCGCACAAGTTCTCATTCGGGGTTTGTTTTGTGTGCAGTTTGGTCGATGTCTCTTTCACTCAGCTCCTCGTATGGTTGAACCAGCGATGTACGTTAATACCTTTTTATCCTTATATGACCACTTTTTGAAGTAACAAGTAGTTTGACGGCTGAAATTCACTGGATGACTCTGCGGTCTTGGGCTCACTCCGTTACGGTGCTGGAACAGATAGGTTTCCATCCAAGCCAGTGTGTCATCTCTGTTTCGTTACAGTCCAGCTGTGTGCCTGATCCAGCAGGTGGCACCTAATACACAGCCATCCTTTTTTTTTGCTGGATGCCTGAGCTGTGACGCATCAATTCACCATAGAGAAGATCAAGCAGGACAGGAAGTAGTGCTCGGAAAGTACCTAAAAAGAACCTGAGACTTTCAAAATAAAACAAAACCAGTGTCATAACCAGATCAAATTTAGCTTTAATACAACAATGTGCGTCACAATGAGCAAAGACATGCTAGTAGACAGGTTAGAAGTTAATCAAGAGGAAACATCAAAAAAAAAAAAAAAAAAAAAAAAAATGGAAGCTCATCATTGGGTTGAAAAACCATACAAGAAAAAAAAAAGACAAAACAAAATGAAGGTACAGCATGTTCAAATTATGAAGGAGGATTTGGGCCATGTTTAGAAAATAAATAAATAAATAAATAAATACAATTTAAAAGAGTAATCAGATAACTTTTTCAAGGTAACTGTAGCGTCACTGGTTTTAACATCTTGCACTCGTGTCTCAGCTGTTTTCCTCCTCTTGTCTCCTTTTCCCTGCAGCTGACTTATCAGCCACTGACCACAAATCCAAACGTTCCTCAGGTGATTATGAAAAAGTTCTCACGGAAAGTTCAAGAATTAGGCCTGGAAGCAACTCTTCCCAGTAGAGTCACTTTAAAAAAGTAAAAACTGAAACGATACGACTTCAAATTAAAGAACAGACCGACAGATCAGCTCAAAGCTGTCTCTGATTTTATGCTTCCTTATTTAGAACCAGGACTTTGAGGCACGTGGTCACTCTTAACATTCAGGGTTTTCGAAAACGTGAATCTGAGGCTTCATGTGCGACTCCGTCTCCTGACAGGAGGCCACGAAATGTGATGGCATATGAAAAGTTGGCATAAGAGGCTCAGGAGCTGTCAGTCAGTGTGGGTCTTCAGCAGAGTGTCTTTGCAGCAAACCTGGAAGAGGCGGAAGAATAAAGAGAAACAGAAATGTATATTTATATAAATTCTCATTCAGCTCGCTTTCTATTGCATACACTCCTTTAGTTTTCAAGGGCTAGGGGAGAGAGGAGGTCCCTCGGGAGGTTAAGAAGAGGCACACATGTATGCTAGAAAGAGATAGAGCATCAAAGGGAAAAGGAGGCAAGACAGAAAGAGACGTAACATGACAGAGGCAGAGGAGCCATGGCGAGGTGTCTCAGAGCTGTCAATCACAGCAGAGGAGATGGCGGTTTGCTCTACAGCAACCTGCAGAGTGAGAAATGGGATGAACGGATTCCTGCAGAAAATAAATGCACTCTGTCTTTTATCAGAGTAATCAGGGTTCATACTAATGACAGACATGAGGTCAGTGCAGGCAGCATCAAAGATGGAAACATGATGTTAGCATGGAGACGAGCAGTGCTATTTTCTCCTATAAAGGCTAAAGGAAAACATCCTTTTTTATTATCATTTATTTATTCATCAATTTATTTTAAAGGTTACCATTTTCATTTTAAACTTTAAAAGTTTAAGAGATTCTTCTGCGCTCTTACTGATGTCTTTAAACTCTGATGTCAAATGTGTCATATTTGATGCATGACTTTCAAAAAGCTCTGTCTCATCAGCATGATGGTTTCTGAAAAAAAAAAAAGCTGTTTAAAAACTATTTATATTTTTCAGGAAAATCATTGTTAATTTTAAAGAATAACATCTAAATTGTTACTCAATTCTTTAAAAAAAATATTTTCTGCATTGAATTAATGCATATTTACTATTTACTAGAAACAAAAAATTGCCAAAACCCACATAATTTATCAAAAATGTACAAAAAAATATGTCATGAACAAAATGATATAACAACATTTTTGGAGTTCATAAACATCTCAGCTCCAAAAATAAAATGTAATTTTCTGGCTATTTTTTTTTTTTTTTTTTTTTTTTTTTTTTTTTTGATGGGCCAGGCTTTCAAGGGTATTGTATTGGCATTGCTAATTTTTAAAGGTAAAATCAGCCTTTTGAATGCTACCTGGTAGTCATGATAAAACTGCAGTGGCCCTGAACTTATCTGGCCTCTTGTGTCCAGGAAAAAGCCGGTGAAGGGAAAAAATAATATAAAATGCCTCCGCTTTACAAAAATTAAATAAAATAATGAAATGAAAAATACAAATAACAGGAGAGAGCTCTCGCCCACAAATACTAACATTAAGAAGTGCAGCAACGAGGGTCGTAGATTTAGATCTTTGGTTTCAGTGGATGGTCCTGCTGTAGAGACAAAGTGTCCCCATGTTGCCTGTGTCTTACAGGTGAGTGTAAAACTGGAGTAAAGTCGCAAAAAAGTTAGTAGACTAACCTCACGGAGCAGACCTACTGGGTTATATCTGTACTCAAGAAATACAAATTTTAACAACTTATTAACTATGACTCAAATTTCTGCTGCACATATAAAGATTTTAGGATAAGATCAGAGTGAGTGACTATGAAAAGAGAGGAAGGCAATGATGTGTCCAGAGGGGTTGCATTGCCCCCCACCCTGGAAATGCGAAATGTGAACACGGCACTGCTAACTATCCCTACCAAGAGCCTCACTGAGACCGATCGGCTGATATCTGCAGCAGCAACTCTCACCCTAGAAACGCTTGGCTACAAGATGAACAACAGAGGCCAGAAGCAGGAAAATCCTCCATGGAAACGAAGACTAGAGGCTAATATACTGGCAACACAGAGAGAAGTTGGCCTTCTATCAGAGATGCAGAAAGGTGTGATGGGGAAGAACAAACTACCCAAGAAGTACAACCAGCTGTCCACAGCTGAGGCACTGGAGACTGCTAAGCAAAGGCTCACAGCCCTGGCTACACGCCTAAAGAGGTACAGTATAGAAGCAGAGGATAGAGAATAAACAAGATGTTCTCTGACAACCTGGCCATGGTCTACTCTCAATGGCAGGGCAGTAAGAATACAGAAAACCCACGCAGAGCCGAGACTGAGCAATACTGGAAAAACAAACATGGGAGAAGCAGGCATCACATAACATAAATGTCCAATGGCTGGTAGAACTACAAGCAGAACACAGCAGCCTCACAGAGTAAGAACCAGTTGTAATTACAACAGCAGACATCCAACAAAAAGTGTCAAAGATGAGGAACTGGACAGCACCAGAGCCTGACATGGTCCATGCATACTGGCTGAAGAAGCTAACTGCTCTCCATGAGCGACTAGCAGCACAGATGACCCAACTGTTAGTATCAGCGACCCACTCAGAGTGGCTTCACAAGGCCGGGCAGTCCTCATCATGAAGAACTATACCATCCTTCAAACTACCTGCCTAAAACCTGCCTCAGCTGCATATGGAAGCTCCTGTCAGGCATCAAAGCAGCTCAGATAAGTGGGCACATGGATCAATACATGAGCAGTGCACAGAAGGGGACTGGCTACACCAGAGGAGCCAAGCACCAACTACTGGTTGACAGGGCAGTCTCCCAAGATTGCAAGTCCAGAAACACCAACTTGTGCACTGCCTGGATTGACTACAAGAAGACCTACGACTCGATGCCGTACACATGGATACTGGAGTCCCCGAAGCTGTATAAGGTCAACCAGACACTCCTCTACATGGATGACATCAAGCTGTACGCTAAGAGTGAGCGGGACATCGACTCCCTGATCCACCTAACTCGGATCTAAAGCAGCGACATCGGAATGTCATTTGGACTGGATAAACGTGGACGGATGTTGTCTAAGAGAGGGAAGGTGATCATCACTGACGGGATTGAACCACCAGAGGGTAACATTCCAGATGTCCAGGACAGCTACAAATACCTGGGGATCCCACAGGCAAATGGTAACCATGAGAAGATGGTGCGGAGGGCAGCCACAGCCAAGTACCTACAGAGGGTGAGACAGGTCCTGAGGAGTTAGCTGAATGGGAAGAGTAAGATCCAGGCCATTAACACCTATGCCCTGCCATTAATCAGGTACCCCGCTGGGATAATATACTGGCCATTGGAAGAGATGAGGCTGTACACTAAGTGGAAGGAGGGAGGCCGAGGACTAGTGAGTATCAGAGCCACTATCCAGGAAGAGAGAGCTGGCCTCAAGGAGTAAATCAAGAAGATGGCTCCCACTGATGACCTGCTAAGTGAATGCCTCAGGCAACAGAAGCCCAGTAACAAGGAGGAGCTTGAGGGGCTAACATGGGAAGACAAGCCCCTGCATGGCATGTACCACTGACAAATTGAAGAAATGGCTGACATCAGGAAGACATACCAATGGCTGGAAAAGGCTGGACTGAAAGACAGCACAGATGTGCTTATCATGGCTGCACAAGAACAGGCCCTCAAAACAAGATCAGTAGAGGCTGTAGACCCCAGCCTCTACTGATCTTGTTTTGAGGGCCTGTTTCTGTCCACACCAGGCAAGACCCCAGATGCAGGCTGTGTAAAGAAGCCCCTGAGACGGTACAGCACATCACAGCATGGTGTAAGATGCTGGCAGCCAAGGCATACGTGGAGTGGCATAACCAGGTAGCTGGTATAGTGTACAGGAACATCTGTACTGAGTATGGACTGGAGGTCCCAGGGTCAAGATTGCAGACACCTCCTAAGGTGGTGGAGAACAGTGGGCCAAGGTCCTGTGGGGCTTCCAGATCCAGACTGACAAGATGGTGTTAGCCAATCAGCTTGACATAGTTCTGGTAGATAAGGATCAGAAGACAGTGGTAGTGATAGACGTAGCAATACCGAGCGATAGCAACATCAGGAAGAAGGAACACGAGAAGCTGGAGAAATACCAAGGGCTGAAGGAAGAGCTACAGAAGATGTTGGGTGTGCGGGGCAACAGTGGTGCCAGTTGTGATTGGGACTCTGGGGGCTGTAACACCCAAACTGGGTGGATGGCTGCAGCAGATACCGGGAACAACATCTGAGATATCAATCCAGAAGTGCGCACTCCTAGGAAGAGCTAAGATCCTGAGCAGAACCCTCAGGCTCCCAGTCCTCTGGTAGAGGACCTGAGCTTTAAGGAGACAAAGTACCACCCAGGTTGTAACATAACAAAATGTGGAAAAAGTGAAGCCCTTTGAATACTCTCTGGATGTACTGTATTTTGGCCAGGACTCACTTGTAAAAGAGATTTTGTATCTGAAAGAAAATACTCCTGGTCAAATTTGCTCAGTGGACAGTTTCCAGATATTTGAGGTTGAAAGCACATACACATCTTAAAAAAAAAAAAAAAGAAAAGAAAATGCCTGTTCAAAAATTCCCATCCAGCCACATGTTTCGTAGTAACTCTGCAGTCTAATTAATTTTGTATTAATGGTTTATTTCAGGACAATGTGGATAAACTAACAAGATTCCAAGTAATAAATAAATAAATAAAAGAATGAAGCACACACATTATCATCAGAACTTACTTGCAAAAAGTTTCCCTGAATATTACTGACAAAGAATGTAGAGAAAAAAAATGACCCTGCCAATAGAAAAGGTTTGAATTGTGACTGTCGTCACATTGTTCAAACATCATAAAGGTTCCATGCAGCTGTTCTCTAGGCTTGAGCCGTAGCTCCAATGTTTATTTCTTTGTAATGCAACACTTTGCAAATGTTTAAAATCAAGCCATAAAATCTGAGAATCAAGATGTTAAGATTACAGTAACAAATATTGTGCAGATGTAAATTAAATCATTTTCTTGTCAGTGGCTGAACCACCCACTGGGTTTTCATCTGTTTGAATGCAAACGTTGTTCATCAAGCTTCATGGTCACTTTAGAACAACATATCTAGTCACTGCTTTCCTGATGTCAGAAGTCTCACTCTGTCAAAGCAGCATCAAGGTGTACTTCATAGAATTAGTCTACTTAGAAACAGTAAAGTCAGGACATGAGAAAAAAAGCTCTCAGCAGTACGTGGTAATGACACAAGTATTTATTTGTTCTGTGTTGAAAGGCAAAGTATAAAGAATTTATGAACTCTGCTAAGTGTTGTGTGCCCAAAGCAACAAGTCAGTAAAGACACGGGGGAGAAAAAAGGAAATGTCACTTTGGTTTCTGCCCCCACAGTTGGTCAGTCTGACCCTGTTGGAAGCTCTGCATTTCACAGGGTAATAGATAATTTCTTGCAGCATCTTTAATGGAAGCACAATGACATAGTTTCAGTATTTACTCTGCTCTCATTAAGGCAGATTCTCCGTTCTCAGTTATGATCATTAATTTTTTTTACTGCAGATCATTAAACTGTTTGCCATTTAAAGCAGAACACGGCCTCTATTGATGTCCATTAGTGTAAAAAGAAAGTCAGTGGCAATTGTTACATCCTGACCTTTATCCTTTTTATTGGGCTTTGTATTCTATCAATAACACAAAGAGAACAGTGGGCGGTAATTATTGGCTCATTCGATGTAGGATACACAAGTCATTTAGCCTCTGTGTTACGCTGCTTGCTTATCTAATGATTCAGGTTTGAGGGGGCAAAACACACACTCACATTATAGCTACTGCTGCCTTAAAACTCTTCAATCTAGGGACATTGCTGAACGGCTTTTCGTTCCAGATCCAATCAGTGTTTGAAGCATTAATATTCAGAGAACCAATTAATGTGAGATCCAAGGGTGTCATTGATTGTGAACAGAACAGCAGAATGTTGGACTAATTGCAAGAACTTATCTTTAGTATTTAAAGGCATGTCCTCATTCGATCCAGAGACACATCTGTTACAACAGAGGTTCATACAGGGACAGGCTGTTTTTACGTCCTCTAACAGGGCTCTTTCTGTGTGCTTAGGTTTTTGATACCAGTGCCACAGATTGTGAGGGATCAGGGGAAATGAATCATTTTTAAATGACTACTTACAGTCTACAGAACACCAGGTAGATTAGGTATATCAGGAATATAATGAGAGTAAAATAAATTTAATGGCAACACACTCATGCTAAATACTGCAAAGGTCTCTACTCATGGTGGGTTCAGATGCATTCAGACTCCTTATCTTGTCCTGATATTGGGTCTCTGTTAATAATGAAACATTAGCAGGTCTAGACCTGTGAATGTTTTTGGAAAGCATTTTAAGATGATTGTTGTGATTTGGCAGTATATAATGACTGACTGACTGAGACTGCAAGAGTAATAGAGGGCAGCAAGGCAATGACAAAGGCCATTCAGTTAAACTGACACCACAGATGGAGAAAACAGGCCAGCATCATTACGTGCTGCACTGCAATTAGCCTGTTAGCAGTGTGAAAAAGCCTGAAACAGCTTTGAGCAGCAGAACAATTGAGAGATCGACAGGTGTTTCAGCTTCAAAATAAGTCCATTGATAGAGAAGGATGCATTCCGCTGAAAGTCATCAAACAGCTTTAGATCATCATTTAATACCTATCTGATGAGGAAATTCTGACACACACACCTACAAACACACACACACACACACACACACACACGCATTCCCAAGGACCTCTTCTGTGTCTGAACAGCTGTTGTAAACTGGTTATCCACTGACGTGTTCATCTGAAGGTCTCCAGTTTACAGGGTCACTCTTTAAACTGTAACACCGGGAGCTGACAGAGACACATTCACACCATCAGACTCAAAGAAGACCATTTTATTGTGAAATTCCTGTGGTAGGAATCATAAGGGTGTTAGTGATGGAGTATTCATTTATCCAGACACCAATGCAAAGCCTTTCCCGTCTAAAGGGTGAGACGGGTGGACATTGTGGTGCAGGTTGCTAAAGCTTTACACATGGGTCACAGGTATGGCCTGGTGGTTTAGGTCGCTCCCTGTGGGGTTCACCCTTGAGTGATGGTCCAGAATCAAATCCAACCTGTGGCCTCTTCTCCACATGTAGCTAACCATGTTTCCTGCTGAATCCAGTGTCCTGTTATCTGATTTAAAAAAAAAAAAACGTAAAAAAAAAAACTTAAAAAAAAGTTTATACACGTAAACATGTTTCCTGTTTTGATAGTAAAAAATGTTCTGAGAAAGTTCAAAAGTAGAACAGCAAAATACCAGAATCAAGAAGTAAAGGGAAGCTGAAAAACTTTTTATTTGTTTTTATTTTTATTTTATTTTATTTTATTTTATTTTTAATTCAATCTTTTCTAATTGACTCCCATCACTGTTTGGCTACCCTAAAGGGGCCTCAAGCCCATATTTGGGAGACTGGGGGAAGCACATCAGGAATTAATACACTGATGGTAAAAAAATAATATATAAAAAAATAAAATAAAATTAAATAAATAAATAAATAAATAAATAAATAAATAAATAAATAAATAAATGTAAAAAAAAGTCTTATTACCAAACGCTGGAAAAAGTTGACTTTAGGATATTATCTGGTGGTGGAGAGGGCTCAAGCTTTTTAATACCGTCTTTGATTCACTGTACATTCAGTGACAAGTGTTCAGTCCACCCTCCAGTTGGCCAGTCTGTCTTTTTCAGTCTCAGGAGAAACTCAAAGAAGGGCTGATTAATTTTTTCCTATCATCAATTCTTCAGAGTTATTTAGTGTGAGAGCCTGATACATCTTTGGATGTACCGTAACATTCAGGACAAACAGGATTTTAACTTGTGTAATATTTTTGACAACTTATTCCTGCAGGGCCATTTTGGCCAAATTTAGTGTCTAAGGTGAGACGTATGCTGTCAACAGGAGTACGGTGAAGCTGAAAAGGTTAACTGTGTTGCAAAACCTGAAGCACGTTAGGTGTGTTAAAAATGATTTAATGGAGCAGTTTTTGACAGCTGGCAGACCTTAAGCCTGAAGAGGTTAGAAGAAATAGTGGAACAGAAATTGATCTGTTTCGGTCGAGCACAGCAGATGACTTGTTTTCAAATCCACTCCATCCGGTTGAAATTTAGAGGGTCACAGACCCTCTTTTTGAGAACACTTTCTCACTCACATTTGTCTGTTTTTGGACGATTTTCTGTTAGACAATCTGCAAAGCTTATCCTACAAAAGCTCACAGTAGTCCTGCAAATTTTCCTTCATATATGTACTTTAGATCAGCTTTAGATCAGATCAATCTCTCTGGGTCTAGCAAAAAGTAATACCTCAAGCTTTTTTGTTTGTTTGTTTGTTTTTTTGCTTTTGTAACAAGAGAGCCAACAATTTTCTATGAACACTAGCACGGTATTGGGTGTCTTAGCACAAACTCTTTAATGATTGGGTAAGAGATGCAGCATACACAGTACAAGTAGCATTAGTCAACCAATCAACAGAGAGACAGAACCACAGAGCTGTGACACATGTATGCTTTGACCTGCACTGTTTGTCAGAAGTATTTTTGCAGTTGTGCACAATTTCATCTGAACCACATATACTGATAATTTTTTTCAACACACAGCTTAATGGATCCCTGTATTTGGCTGTACGTTGGCATGTGGGAGGTGTGATTAATTTTGACATGGCTGAAATACAGTCAGCCCTCGCTTTGTTGAATGCCATTTGGAAGCCATTGTGTTTCAGCTGTTGGTGTTTGAGAGCCAGAGGTATGGGCAGAGATTTGTGCTGCTAGAAACTGAATTTGAATTATAAAATTGAATTCCAAAAGCATGATCTGATATTGAATTTTGGTCTACAAATAGACTGAGCTAGCTAAGTGGTTTGTGTTTATGTATGTGGTAGTTATGAAGTCACAAAAATGTCACAATCTTTGCTAGTGTTAGCTCTAACTAAGTGACTGGTTAACGATCGTGACCGATTTTGACCCAGTCATTAGTTGGTCCCAAAGCGTTTCGGAGGAGTCAGGAAGTGAGATGGCACCTTAAACATTACATGATACTCTGAACTGAAATTAAACCGTAAAACTGAATCTGATTTTCACAAACTGAAATTACTTAAGAAACTTAACATTTTTGAATTTAAGGAATATAGCTGAATGTTCAAGTTGGTTAGATACACTTATAAGCCAAATAAATTCAATTTTAAAATATTGAATTTAATCTCAGATTATGCTTTCAAATTCTATTCTATAATTCTAATTCAGTTTCTAGTGGCACAATTTGGACATGAATATTTGGTCCATTTTTTTTTTCCTAAATCAAAATACCTTGTCCTCTTATTTAAGATTAGGCTACAGCTGTCTATAATGGCATTGCTATGGCTCCTTTATAGCTGTAACTTCAGGTAACTGGAGCAACAATCGGCAGATCTCTAAACTGACAAGCCATCAGAGTCTCTGGTGAATGTACAACTTACACCACAGCACTGTTACTGCTACCACCACAGTGTGTTTCAAATGACATAGTTACAGCCTTGGATAATGGGATAGTGAAGCTCTTCATTGATATTTCCAAAGTGTTTGGCACATTTAACCATATAATGCTTTTTAAAAAGTTAGAAATTGTTGGCTTCATTGAAAATGCGCAGAATTGGTTCAAGGGCTATCTCATAGGCAGACAACAGCGTGCAGCACTAGGGAATGTAAAATAAGAGTTAAAGTTATGAATGGTGTTCCACAAGGTACTGTCCTTGGTCCTGATCCTATTTACTCTTTGTATGATTATTAGTGTAACTGTTTTCTGAATCTAAAATAAGAGTAAAAGTTATGAACGGTGTTCCGCAAGTTACTGTCCTTGGTCCTGATCTTTTCACTCCTTATATCATTATTATAAATTATTATATTATTATATTATAATATTATTATATCATATCAACAGTGTAACTGTTGTCTCAAGTTATGAAATAAGTCTTTATGCAGGAAACACAATTTAGTACTGCACTGCTGTTAATGTACACAGTCTGCTGTGCATTGTCTCCAACACTGCTTCTCTGAATTCGAAGTTGAACTTGTCAGACTAAGGTTGGTCGACAAATGTAGAGAAAACCACCCTTTTCTGTCATTGTTAGATTATGGAGACATCCTGTACAGAAATGCTTCAGCTACAACTCCATAGATGCAGTTTTTCATTCTGCTCTTAGATTTATTACAGGTTTTTACTGGTGATCATGACCGCTAATGCACCAGCAATTCTATCTCCTAACCCAATAATCACATGCTGCTGAGTTAACTGACCTCCTCATCTCATCCATATCTACAGATGATATAATATGTCCAAGCGATAAGTGTTTCCTTGCCTTGAGAACCTGAGTGAACCATTTAAGCTTGCAGCAGAAATGATGGCCTTTAAGACACTTCCTCCAGGAACTGTGAAGAAGTAATAGTCTGACCTTGCTACTGAGAAGGCCATCAAAAGCCAAGATTTTGCCACTTGGACAGATTTTCATCCAAAGAGACGAGGAGATGATTCAAACCCTCTGCTTTATTTAATGCAGGGGAGACCCCCGACATGCTCCCTCAGTTCGACCCTTGTCCCCCTGCCGATCAAGTGGAGCGGTCACTGTCACTTACAACTCCCCATCTCACGTAAATTAAACTCTGAGAGCCTATGACTGATAAGCTGGTTTTGCAGCTTTAATTAAAGCTCTGTTTCCTTCACAGCAGTTGTGCATGCCAATAACGTGTAAAGCAAATGAATTTTAAAAGCTCTTTGCACAAGCACAATGCAGTTTTATTGACAAAATGAATGACTAAATTGACACTGACAGGGAAATTAGAAAATTAATGTTTCACAGATTTTCAATCCAGGCTCTCCATGAGCCATTAGTCAAAGGGACTTTCCATTGACATGTAGATTGACATTGACTCAAGGAAGTGTTCTTTCAGCTGCAGCAGTAATAAATGTGAGCTCACTGAGGCACAATGTTATTCAGCTCCAGTGCCCGGTTGTTTTATAAAAGGCATCTGTTTTTATTTATGCTCCGACATTATAGAGATTTAAAACAGGCTGAAGAGGGTGCTTAAAAACCTAAACCATCATCTCCATAATCTCCAGCCGAGTAGGCTCCGCTGGAGTGAGAGAATGAAAATTACAGCCTGTCAGGCATCAATGACAGAGAGAAATGGGGAAATGGTGGACTTTTAACAGCCTTTCCTTTTTAGATACCCACAAAAAAACATTCTTGTTGGTCCATTAAACATTGTGTGGGGCAAGGTCGCTCCCCTTTAGTTAAGTCTGCAGGGATATTGAACCTTTATTTGAAATTTAAACAATGCAATAGCTAAGGTAAAGGCTCAGTTGAGCTGATATTGCATGATGTAAATGCAGCACCATACCCTACAGAAATGTACAAAATAAATCCTTCCAGACAGTATTCAAAACAAGTTATGCCATTAACAGTGTTTTCTAAATAAACCAAACTTCTTCTGGTTTAATTATTCCACCAACATATATTAGTTTAATTTCACTTCTTTACTACAACAGTGAGGACAGTCGGTGCCAACAGTCTGAGCATGCAGATTCTGCACATCTCATTAAAACCTGCACAGCATGTAGTACCAACATTTAATTACTTTACAAAGTACACAATATAATTGAGGATCAGGACTTTCTTCTCTCCTGAGGTACACTTTGAAGTTAAAACATGGAGGTATTAATAAAAAAGAAAGACAGACAATTATCTGCAGTTACTGCACCTGTTACTGAAAACATAACATTAAATCCTGTCAAAATGATAAAGATTGATTCAAGAGTTGGCAGATCCAAACACATGACTCTTACCAAGGCCGGCATTTGTTTTGGAGAGCAGATCTTTTGTTTTAAGGGACTGTGAGGACTTTCTAAGTGATCTCGATGAGGTCTCACTTCTAGATATCTACCTGATCCTAATCCACAGGTTAAAGTCAGCACCAGTTTCTAAATGCTATTTCTTAGCTTCCTGATCGGGTCAGACAGGACTGGATTGATTTGCTGAAGTCTCTATGACTACACCACGCCAGCTGATGAAGTTTAGCAGTAAGAAAAGAGATCTGTGTTTCTGTCTACTGAAAACAATTCCTGTGATTTATTTTGTAGTGATGTTGGACACTGGAGCTGAACTGTCAGACTGAAAAATGATGTCTGAGCAGAAGAAATCTAATTTGGAGAGTGATGAAGCACGGGCTAAAGGCTAAAGTAAAGGCTAAAAGCTAAACCATGACCTAAAGGCTAAAACATGGACTAAGCTACATATGATAATGTTCATTCCAACCCACATGCAGCAGTTATTCTGCAGTGATCTGATCAAACTTGAGAGTCTGTCAATAAAATGAAGAGTGAGGTTACGTTAGCTCTGATTGGTAGATGAGCAGGACATAAGGATTCGCTAGCATACATGTTAGCCTACAGATATGTCCCAGACCACTGAGCTGCAAGAGGCATTTAACATAGCCGGCTACTAAACTTCAGTACAAAGTGACAAAGTTTTCTTGTTGTCACATTTCAAACAACAGCACTGTGTAACTGTTGATAAATATGTGAACTTGTTGTGTTGTATCCGGTAAAAAGTTGTCTTGAACAAAGAAAAGTAGTGTTAAAAGAAGATCTGATCTCCATTCATTTCCAAAACAAACACGCTCCTTGTTAAGAGTCATGTCATCATAACAGTTTGCGCGTGATTCCAACCAAAAGGTGTCGCTGTGATCCACTGTAAACAGACAGTCCTCACAGCCCATTTAACACATTTATTTGTTCAAAACAACTTTCTGAGGATACAAAGTGACTAGGTAATGTACTTATTTTAGTCACGTAGCCCTATTGTTTGAAACGTGACAACAATCAAACTTTGTAAACTCAGTTTGTACCATAGTTTAGTGACTGAATATATGTAGCCCGGTGCTCTGAGACGTGTCCCTATCCCATAACGTTAGTGAATCCTGGTTATCTCCTACCAGAGCTCATCTACCAACTCCAACCTCACCAATCAGAGCTAATGTAACCTCACTCTACATTTTATTGACAGACTCTCAAGTTTGATCAGATCACTGCAGAATAACTGCTGCATGTGGGTTGGAACAAACATTATCACTAACAGTTTAGCCCGTGCTCTATCACCCTCTTGTTTAGCTTTTCTCTGCTCTGACCTCCTTTTTCTCTTCAAAAAATCATTTTCTCCTAGAAAAAGACATTCCTTGAACTCCCCTCTCACTAAATGGTCAAATGTGATACTGAACAGCTGTTTAAACGCAAGCATCTTTGTATATATTGGGTGATGAATGCTGTGCTGTTTTTGACACATCAGTTACATTCAATCCTGTGAGCGGTTCCTCGAGCTCTGCTCACAGCAGTGGGATGAGCTTCT
This sequence comes from Labroides dimidiatus, assembly GCA_030710495.1. Lineage (NCBI taxonomy): Eukaryota > Metazoa > Chordata > Actinopteri > Labriformes > Labridae > Labroides > Labroides dimidiatus. Next base: position 30,642,296 of record CM061146.1, read on the forward strand.
GTTAAGCTAGTTTCATTGACTAAAAGGGAAAACTGATGACGCTTAGCCCTGAGTTCTCCGGGGATCCCGATAAAGGTGACAAGCTTCACTCTATCTTCATTATTTTTTAAAATTTGATTCACAGTGAATGTTGATCGTGTATATATCTTTTGCTAGCATTAACCATTTCTGCTACCAAACCAGCACGTGTGACAGGGAAATGTAGGCTAACGCTAGCTCATTCTCAGATCCACAGGTCCACTGCTGTCTCACTTTAAGGCAAACTCGAGAGCTGATGACAAAAAAAAATCAACACATTCAGGGAGACGATTGAGCATGTAAAAGCAATGGTGAGCAGACAAGGGGTTAACAGAAAGTATCCGCCTTTTCTCTGCATCTTGAAATCCAACAATGGCCACAAATCCAATTACCATCCTGTCATTAATAATAATTAATAAATTCCTGTCATTTAGTGCAAACTGCTGATCAGGCAATATTTTCTCAAAATACATTTTTTTCCTTAAATGTCGATCAAACCTCATTAAGATGCCGAAATTAGTATCTTCTCAGGCTCTGATTTTGGTTTGGTCAAAATAAGGTGAAATGACGAAAAATACATCAACAAAATGTTCGACACATATCCCTAATAGCGCCCATACTTCTTCAGTCATATGCAACATTGTTCCTTCTTAGGTTTTCTAAAGGAGCACATTTATTCCAGAGCCAGTGTGAAAAAGCCAGAAGCAGCCATTTATAAAACAACTTCCTCTGGGTCATCATTTGTCAAGCTCTAATGATCTCAAAGTTACAGATCAAACTTACAAATATGTATTTAAATTCTAATAGCAGAAGCACATTGGGAGCACGCCCCCTTAATTCCCTCACTTACTCAAACTGTCAATGCATTAAATTGAAAGTCAGGATGTCAAAGTACTCATAAAAGTACCTATTTAACATCACCCACTGTGGGGAACTTAATGCATGGTTACAGGCTTTTTTCTGGACACTTTGTATCCAGCAGCTGAGAAAGAGACATCTGTAAGAGTCGCTTTCTGTCACCACATCCGCTGAGCTTTTCTCAGGGCTTCCCACTGATGTTGACATAGGTATAGTTTCACTGGCAGATATTAGTTAATGTCACATTTGGCATATTGCCTGGAGGTGATCAGATTCTGATGGACAGCCACTTTACACCAGTGTAATGTACATTTTACAGTCATCTGGTGGTTCTGACACATTTACCACCCACACAGCGAAGCCAGCTGTTTCAGTTACTGAAGAGCTGAGCGAATAATTGATGCCTCCAAGTTGAGGAGTTCATATATCATCCAATTTACAATAAGTTATGAGTAGGACATCCTGGAAGATTTACTGCTCATACATGGCACTGAGTGAAAGTTAGTGTCAACTTTTAAATGAGTGAAGGGGATGTTATTGTCTGTTCTTAGTTTATTGGTGACTTTTACTGCTTTTTTTTTACATTGATTTTGCAATAACCCTCCGTCAAAAGATAAGATAAGACAAGGGGCGATCGACAGACCACAGTCAGGATAAAACACCCAAAGACCCTCTCTCAATTGTTTAGCCATCATCCTTGAAATAAGTGGGTTTGGTTAATTGAAACATCGTTTTTTTCTGTTACTTAGCTCAATGATAGCATTCAAAGAAAATAAATAAATTATTACTCATTATTAAGGATAATTATTTTCTGCATTAAATGAGCGCACAAAAAAGCTTTACTGAAAAAGTTGCCAAAACCACCAAATGTGTCAAATATTATACAAAAAATATATATCGTAAACAAAATGATACAGCAATATTTTTGTGGATTTTGTCAAAAGGGTTAATAAACACTCAGTTCCAATAAATGAAAATCGAATTTTCTGGATATCTTTTGATGGATCCATTTTTTTTAAGGGTTAAATCAATGTAATTATCATAATGTGAAAATGTGCTTCCTGAATATTCAGAGTTCAAAAAACACTTTTAAGGACTCAAGACTAGAATTAAAGTTATGAAATGGAGCAGAAAATGGAAAACAATGGTGCATAAAAAGTATTTCAGAATGCAGGAGAAGAAATGTTTGAGCTAAAAACAGTTTTTGTAGTTAAAAACAGTCTGAATAAGACAAACAATCCTGACATATCGCCCCCTAATGGAAAACATTTTCATGCAGCATGTTACACTGCAGAAAACTGACCACTTAGTATTTAGTATGAAGAGACACCAGAGGGACAGGTGCTTTGATTTTATCAGTCTGTGATGATGGAACAAGAAGGTTTGAGCCACTTAGAAAAAGTTAACAAATAGAGCATTCATGTTACTTTAACGGTTCACAAACATGTCAGTAAGAGTTTGGACACTCCTGATCTGGAGGCTGTGCTGTTGTTTCCATTACCTTTTGGTAATTTATTCTCTATTCTCTATTTCAGGCTAGAATTTTGCGAAGCAGAAGATTTCATTACAGACTTAAAGGATGTCAACAAACTCATTTTGTCAGAAACTAAATGAAATAAAACAAGTTAATCGATGGATAGTCCAGTCTCAACAAGTAAATCACAGTTTGAAGCACAGACTCCTGAGGAGGTCCAGTCAATAACTGCACAGGCGAACACCACAGAACCAAAACTGGACTGGAAAACATCTTACCAATGTTTCTGGGATATTCATCAAGTTTGGAGCAACATGAAACGATTATTTGAAGTCTTGTCTTTGATTTAAGTCTCATTTCAATTCTTCTTTAGGTTCTCTCGCAGCTGACAGGAAAACAGTCTACATGGCTCAGTTTGCTCAATACTACACTCTAAAAAGTGTGACCATTGTCTATTTAAAAAAAAAAAAAAAGGTGACAAAGTGACACAAATGTTGAGTAAATCCAAATCAATTTTACTGGGAAATAATGAATAATATTAATTTAGTATCTGTAAAAAAGTTATTTAGATTTACTAATTTAATCTGGTAAAATTAATTTAGCTCTACTGATAAAAATGATTCAGATTCAATAAATAAATTAAGTCATTTTAACAGTTATTGCAACCATGAGTGAGAGGGGAACACGGTGGATATGAGAACCTGCCCTACATTAAAATGCTGCGTTGGGGGTGCAGGGGGTTTGTGCTTCACATGACACAGATTGGCTGGCTCAACCAAAAATCGACCAATCGGCAGTCACCATAAAGTTTTACACTTTTTGAATAAAGAAAAAACAAGCAGTAAAAAAAACAATGTGTTTCAGCCAGACAGTCTGTAGACCCTCAAACATCACCTAAATGTACATCAGGTTCTCATATCCACTTTGAAAACTATTGATTTAATTAAGTGTCACTTTGTTGCCTTATTTTTTTAAGTAGACAATGGTCAAACTTTTTCTGAGTGTAATAGCTAAGTGTTAAGTTTCGCCATCAGCTCTGAGCTCAACAAGTAGTGAGCAGACGGTACAGACGACTGTATTGTTAATTCTAATCTTGTAATTTTACTCCATGTGGCCAACAGCTGGTTTTCTAAAGGGATGAAAACTTTGCCTTACTTTTCTAGAAATCAGTCATAGTAGAGTAATTCATGTTGGTGTGGAACTTTTGCAGTCAATATCCATAGAGTTGATGAGGCAGAGAAGTTTATTAACAGCCACATAAATACAGAAAAAAAGGATATTCATCACTCTTTCTTTACAAGCTCCTGGGTATAAAGAAGAACAGTTTATTCGATTCATTGTCTTAAACTTAGTTGGTGTTGCAGGTCAGCGTAAGGTTTGTTTATTAGAGTTTATTCTTTTCAAACAGCTGCCTGCTGCAGCTGGAGGGCAAGACTGGACTCAGCACAGAGGTAGCAGACTGTGGGACGAAAAAAAGAAAGAAAGAAAGTAAGGGTCGTGAAGCTTAAAGGATATGCAATGAAAGGCGATAATCCTCTGTTGGTTTGTCACCACAAGCAATGTGTTTGACATTACACATTGTCATTTAATACATCACTGGTATGGAAATATAGACTAGTGCAAGTTTAAGGACTAAATGTTTATCCAGGTGAAAAATGCAACTTCTATATAGCAGACTTTAATTCCCTCTGCTGAAGAAACTCAGAAACTTCACTTAAAAACTCATCACTGTCGAATTGTTCAGTAGACAGTATTCATCATGTTGTGGCAGCATTTTTACAATCTGATAGGTTTCACTAAAAGAAATGTTTGATGAAATACAGCCAACAAATTCTGTGCAGTAAAGGCCAGAGAATCTAAATTTGAACACGGTATTTTGGAGACCTTACAGATGATGATGAGGAAATATATTTTTCAAGGGATGAGAAAGAAGTTTCAATTGAACGCTCGCGCAATTTTCATTATTTTTTTAAAGTAAGATCTGAAATAAGGTCAGAATCTCTCCGTCACATTAAATGAACCTTGTACTCCTTGGCCTCGGCTAAACACCTTTACCTACTTTATAATGACGAGCTGTGGCACAGTTCTCCGGACAGCTAAATATAGCTCAAGGCTGCGAGGATGGATTGAAGGCGACGTGATATCAGAGAGGGAAATCACTCGAGCTTAATGAAGTACATAACTCATTGCTCACATACTGCCTACTGTATAGCGCACTCTCTCAATCTGCCAGGGCGGTTTAGAGGGCACTACACACACTTGTAGAGGGTAATAGTTCATTTCCGAGCTTGCTCCACCACTGAGACCTCTTTCCAGCTTGACCCAGTTTATGGGGGTAAAATTATGACTCAATCATTACTTCAAATGGTTGTTGAATCATTTTAAATGATAATAGGTTTTCTATTTCTGGTAGGTCAGATGTTAAGGAGCTCTTTGGAGGGCTAATGTGACTTTTCATTGTGAAAACATTCATGTCGTGTATAGGATATTTAATATACCTGCTCAGTGCACAATGTCATATATAAACACATCACCAGTGGCAGAGGACAGTACTACAGCCATAAGAAGAACCCTGATTTCTAACCCTAACCTTTGAATAAGTGAGGAAGTCCATCTAAGGAATCAGACTTATCTCAAATAGTATAATGTTTGCATGCATCATACATCCTGTTATGTTTATCTGTCAGCAATAATCGATACAGAAAAGCTCATTTCCTCAAGGAACTGCAGTTGAGTCATTGGAAAGATTTCCAGCAGTCCAATGTCATGTACTGAGTGATAATAAAATAATAGAAACAGGAAGTAACATTTTCTTGTTGCATTTGATCATACAGTGGTGGGCAAAAATACTCCAACACTTGGTATATTTGAGAGGTTTCAATTGTTTTTTTTGTTGAAATAGCCGTTGAAATATGCATAAATGAAAGAAATATCTACCAAGTCATCCTTCTGCTCTATATACCATAGAATAGAGCCATCATACATACATTTAGCTCATTTTCCTTATGACAAGGAACACTGAACACGATGGACTGGCCCCTCAAAGTCCAGACCTCAACCCCATTCAGCAGATTTGGTTAAGTTATAAAATAAAGTGAACAGATCTATTTAACACTCAAAGGAAAGACTTTGGCTTCAGTTAAAGAGGTCATGTGATACCATTAGTGTTAAAGTTCTCGGGAAATATATCGACACTCTGCCAGAGACGTGTGCTGCTGTAACTGCTGCAAAAAATGGACAAAACAAATATTAAAATAAGAAATAGATAAAAACAGAAGGACTCACTTGATCTGATATTTGTTGAGCTCAGAGCAACCATCTGTATGTTTCATCATCAGGATTTAGAGGCAATAAATTAATAAATAAAAGAGGGTCAGTACTTTCAAATCCTCTGTATATCACATATCTAAGTAGCAATATCTTACTGTTGGGGCAGCTAGAGCAGACACATTTTAGCTCTTTACGTCAGGTTTGAGTTAACTTTTCTTCTTTACGTCAACTCTTGGGTTGAGTTAAAAGTCCTGAGTGAAAAAATATAAAGCGGTTCTGAGCCAAGAAACTACAAAAACATGGGGAAAGTCACTTTTTAAAATCAACCTTTATGTATTTATCTATTTAGTACATTTCTGTAGCTGATGTTCTTTTTCTAATGGTCTTACTTTTATTTTATCTTTATTTACTTGTTTATTTGATGGAGTTGCAGACGTGGTCAGGTGGTATAACTAAAAAAAAATGTCAATTGGCTCAACCAATGTTTCTCCTAAAAAATCTGATATTGTGCTAAAACGTTTCCATGAATATAATGTTATCAGTCTACTCATCTGAAAAAATGAAATTTAAAATTATTTTAATCCAACTGACCCAAAAAATAGAATAGAAAAAAAATGATGTCTCCGGCACACTGTCTTGCTCAGTACAACAAAACCCATATTGAGTTTAGAAATAAAAGATTTGAAATATTCTTCAGGATGACATTTCATTTATTTCTTCAGTACTTGTCATGTTTTTGTGGTTCCACCATTTAACAGTTCACTGATTCTTGAAATTGGTTAAAAATGGTAGAAATGTCATAAAACACTATGACACCAACAGAAATGCAAACTACACATTTAAACAAACATCCAACATGTCGTTCTAACAAGTTTAAGGCATATTTTCCACAATACCAACCTTCATTGGTCACTGTCCCAGGGACAAGTGATTGACACATTGGTTTATACATTTTACAGCGTAGATGTCGTACATTCAGGAGTCTATTCATGGCTAATCTTCAACCGCTGTCCCTGATTAGACTTAGATTAGATTAAACTGGTTACCAAGAAAGAGTAAAAGAGTTGAATCTAAGATACTAAACCATCAAAAATACACAAAAAGATCAAAGTATGCAATGGAATGTAGGACTTTAACAAGCATGGAGACGGTTCAACGATAGCTACATTTTCAGATTCACGGATTTCAAACGGCACAGATTGTGTTCACAGACCTGCTCCAGTTTGATCCATTTCATTACATGTGGGATAAAAACCTTCAGGTCTGTCAGGGTTTTAGTTTCAGATGGTCCACAGTTTTATACCTCTCACCGAGAGGGACACGATGACGGAAGGACCAAACAAGGGGAGCGTCTTTTGTAACAGCAAAGAACCATTGAGTACTCAAAGCTTAACACACAGTACAGTTATCAAAAGACACTTTCCACACACACATTGACACAAAACACAAACCCATTTTAAGTACTACATTGATCTTAATGCACTTCACTTCTAAAGGTTATCATGTGATTTTTTTCTTCCTTTTGATAAAACAAAGAAGAGCTTTGACAGTGTAAAAACAACAATCATTTCTTAACTGTCATCCTTCAGAAGAGCAACAGCATAAAACCAAACTTCTCAGAGTCAAAGGACCTAAACGTTGTTCTGGATCAGAGTCCCTTAATAAGTGTACATAGTTACTCTCCATTAATGCCAGTCAGAGCTTCACAGCCTCAGGCAGTGCTTCCAGTCCTATCTCAGGGCAGGTATTGTAAACGGTTTTCCAACCTTCCCAAGGCTCCAAATGCTCCAAAATCCTTCTGACAAAGGCGTTTGTAGCATCAAAGACATCTCAGACAAAATAAACCCACAAAGAATGTTTTATCAGAGCACCAAAGAGGGTTAGTGTAGTTTCTTCGTGGGGTTAACCGTTTCCAAATGGTTGGGGTAGTAGATTGGAAGTGAAGGGCGTGCTCCTGGGCGAGAGAGGGGAGAGTGGATGAGAGAGCGGCCCTAATGCGGCATCTCATTACAACCTCTGTCAGGATCCCTCTATTCTACCATCAGCTCCCCTTAACTTGGTAAGAGCCCAACTGTCGTTTCGAGTGAGTGTGCCGCCAAGGAGCCATTTACAAATAAATGAAAAATGTCACATTTGATTTCACTCCTCTCGGACTGCGGCGCCTCAGCTTTGTCACAAACTGTCTTTGTTGTTCTGGTCTCTCGCAGGTCCCGCTCCCGGTCGCTGTGGATAGGTTCTGGCAGGTTCAGGCCCTCTGCGTCTCTCCCAGGGTAAGCCCACAGACAATGACCTTCCGTTAATGTATTTGAAACACTGATTCCACCGCTTTTTCCTCCCCTATTCTTCTTCTCTCATCCTTGTCCTTGAATGGCATGCGAGCGGGCAGGAAGTTGGAGCTGGTTTTGCGATGACGGGGAAATAAAGAGCTGGTAAAATGGCGTGGCATGTCGTTCAGGGAGAGTCAGCATGGTATCGTCTTTAACCCTTGGCTTTGTGGTTTGCCCGGGATGCCCCCGCTACTGCTGCTGCTGCCGCTACAAAGGCAGGGAATTAAAGAAACACTGCACCTTTTTCTGATCCCATTTGTTCGCTGACATTTTTTTTAAATTTTAACATATTAGAAGATGTGTCGCTGTGATTTCAAGTGTTTGGGGATGAAATCTTTTGATACTTCTGCTTTTTTTTTCGCGGTGCTGAACGATATGTTTTTTGTTACTCTCGTAATATATTTAGAGCACGCGGGATCATTTCATGATACTTTAGGATTTTTGACTGCAGAAGACATTTATTACCACCGTTATCTTATAAAAACAAGGCTGAAATTACAGCTTTAAAAAGGAATTGCGATTCGTAAAACGCGAAACGGCTTCGCTAAATACAGCGCAAACTGGCAAAAAAATATTACGGTAATGAAAATGCACCACTCTTACTAACGAGTTGATTTGCAGAAAACATGTTGGAGGCTTTTAAATGAGGTTATTTGCCCAGTGTTTACATTCTGTGTGCTTTGTGCCCACAGAAGGAGTCAAATCTGTAAGTTCCTTTGATGCAAGCATTCGTTTCACTGTACAATCCACTGCTGTGAATTTGAAGCCATTTTAGATTGCGTCTCACAGTGTTTGCCTGTTTTTATCGTTTCTCACTGACCAGTTTTCCTAATCGCTTTAAAGGTGTGTTTAATCTCATAGGCTGAATTGCAGCACAGTCGAGGATTTCATTCAAGCGCCATGACAGTAATGTCATTTAAGAAGCATTTCGGGAGAGAGTCTATTGTGTGTGCTTCACTCTGTAATCCTATATATTACATAATGCCTGAAAAAAGCCATCAGTCTCCACAACAGCAACAACAAATCCACAGCAGCTGCTGCTAAATGCCCCCCAGCATCTGATCGACATCATACTCCAGCAAACACGGCGTTTTCAGACGTTGTTTTGAATGGCAAGTTACGAGGATGCATCAGCCTGCAGCCCGTCAACCGTTGCTGAAGCAGCAGAAAGGCTCGTTTTGATGTCTTTCTCATTAAGGATTACCTTCCATCAGACCGCTAATGCACTCACTTCAAAGAATTGACTCGTAGACTACAACCACTTCAGATTTGTCATCCCATTCTGAAAAATTCATACCCTCAACACTCCTCTAAACACCAGAAAGTATGCAGACGTATGCTTTTATAAGTTGTAACAAGCCTCTGTGCCTTTACCTGCTTCTAACAAACCTCTTTGAACATTTATTGGAAAAAAAAAAAAGTGTGTTTCCATAAAAAAAATAAAAAAGGTTTTACTCACCTGCTGCTGCTTCAAACCATCTCAGCACATCAACTGGTGTACGCTCCATAAGGGCACTCAGTGAGATACCATTTGTAGCTTGTAGCTTTTTTTTATAGGCTACAAATGCCCCATGCAGGCTATTTGGAATGGGCTGTTAAGCCTCTTTAGTAACACTTTAAAGAGTGTGTGTAGTGGGTGGGACATTGTAAGGAGGGGGAGAAGGACGGCCTGTTATAAGATCCTGAAGGCGAGACACCTCTGCAGTTTAAAAGCTGTTAATGATGCATGTCGCTCACCGAGGAACCAGTGGACCACAGCCTGCAGATTTTTTAGCCTGAGTGTGTGTGTGTGTGTGTGTGTGTGTGTGTGTGTGTGTGAGGAACACCTGTTGTGTACCCCATTGCCGACCTTCCATTAAGCAGTGTGAGGATAAATACCAAGTGAAGCCTTGTGTAGAACAGAAGTGGCACCATTTGCTGTCAGTGCTGAACCTTTTGAAAATAGAAACAAAAGAGCAGTTGATGAAGACGCTTAAGAAGTAACATGATGAGTAGACGCTTTTGATTTGCTCCTTAGACCTTCTATTTTATTCACAAGCCTTGAAAGCAAAACCGTCAATGATCTTAAAGTCGGGCACTGTTGCTCTAACTGCACAGAGGACTTTACGGCAGCCTCAGAGAGGACGTCCTGGAGAAGTCAGGACTACATCTTGTTTATTTGCACCACGGTGACCTCGTCACACACGCATGGTTTCTTGCTAAAGCTTGATGTATTGCTCTATCAGGGAAATAAAAGGTCATGGGAGGGCACGTTTGTGATGGGGCCACAGTAACATAGGCTTACGGTCTTTGTTCAGATTAAAGGTTCAAAGGTCAGACTGGAAAATCTGCCCCGACAGGGCACCAAGGTGTCGACGCAGTCACATGCACCGGAGAAAAGCGTCTGTTCTGTGGCCGAATGAAGTCTACATTTTGTTGCGCAATCATCTCTTTTTGAATCGTCAACAAAAAAAAGTCTTCAGTTCAATAACCTTTTCCCTGCCCGTGGGTTTTTAGAGGAAGAAAAAGTACATTTGAGATGCAGCATTTAGAAAGCATGACCTTATAATACAGCTCTGTGGAATTTGGTTTCAGCCCATTGCCTTTGGCAGTGTTGGCATCTTTGCAATGGGAAATAAAATCATGAAAACATGCTGCTTAAAAAAGATAAAGGAAAACAGTAAATGAAAGAGAAACACTTAGGGAAATCACACAAGTGCTGAGAGGTCAGTCGTCTTTTTGCCAATTTTTGATTCTTTAATGATGGTCGACGTGTGCAGATTAATACCATTAATACATACCCTGTGGTAGAGGACAGGAGGTCATTATTAGAAGAACACTCCCAGAAAAATGCAAAAAAAAAAAAAAAAATCCACAGAACCAGTTGGTTTAAGATGAATAGAAATACATCTTTTCACAGGAATAAGAAGAATGCTGACACTTTGAAGGGAGGAACTGATGCTTGAGCTTCTTTTAAAGGAAATGGGTTTCATTTGAAAAGGTTCAGACATGGGTAAAACTGAGTACTTCTGGAATAATATTGCTTTTGACTACACCAGTGATTATAGAATTCAGCAGTATACAATGACAACCATATTGTTACAATGTAAGATGATCAACGACGGTCATAACTTTTGACCATCTTAAAGTCTCTGTGAGGACTTTAGAAGTGATCTTGAAGCAGTCACACTTTTTTATATTTTTTCTGTTCATTATCTACAATTTACAATGAAAGCTATTAGCACAAAAGAGTGTGTAATTGTAAATGCTACTACTCTGTATCGGGTTGAATTTACAAGTTAGAGCATGAATCCATATCATAGATCAGGGGTCGGCAACCCAAAATGTTCAAAGAGCCATATTGGCCCAAAGAAACGAGCCGCAAAAAATTAAAAGCCTTATATAAGCCTAATATGAAGGCAACATAGGCTGTCAGTATATAAGCTATATAAGCCTACTATTTAAATGACTAAGTAGGCTACAAATAAAAAATGAGCATTCATGATTAAATGTTTATTTTCCCGGCAGCACATCCTGGAGAGAATGACCCCCACGTGACTACTCTGCTGTACCATATTTGGTGCTTCAAGTTTAACTTCCATTACAATATTAATGTTTAATGTTTTGTTGCATTGATTAAATTATAGAAATACAAGTGTGGCGCCCTGAGGTATCATTGGGTTGAGCACCATGGAATAGCAGAATAGCAGAATAGCAGAATAGCATCGGTGAATGGTTTCCCACGCTTTATTATCTCCCGGGCTGCAACAAAACTTGCAGCAGTCGTAGAGTTTGGAGATGCAATCCACTTCTTGAAACTATTTTTGCGGTCCTCTAATGTTTCCACAAGTACTGCAATTGCACTTTTTCTCTCAGTCCCAACTGGGTGCTCAGCTGCAAATATAAATTTAGCATGTTTTACCTGGAAATGTGGCTCCAAATTACTCTTCTTGTTATTTGACAACTTCTCTTTGCAAATCAAACATGCAGGCAGTCCTTCAGCTCTGGCAATGAAAGCAAACGATTCTGTCCATTCTTCCTTAAATCCTCTGTTCTCAGCAGCAATTGTTCTCTTTTTCCCTTCCCATGGCCCGTGACACACCCTTGTTTGTTTACAACAGCCACCTGCACTGTGTGTCGCAGGCTATGACGAAATTCTGCTATTTGGTGCAATTCTGAAATTCAGTATTTAATACATTAATTTTTACAGCATAAGGATATTTGTGTCAGCTTTCCCCCCTAAAGAAACCATATTAAAACAACAACAACAACAAAAAATCATTCTTTTTCCATTTTCACACATTTTTAAAAAAAACTCCAGGGAGCCACTAGGGGAGTGCTAAAGAGCTGCATGCGGCTCCGGAGCCACGGGTTGCCGACCCCTGTCATAGTCTGTATAATTAATGGACGTAGCCTCCACGACGTCACTCGTCTGTTTCTGAAACAAATTTTTGAAGCAAAGCGGCCGACGCGGCCATATTTGCAGTGAGGCGGGCTTTGAGTCTCCACCAAGCGGCAACCTCCGGTCTGAAAATATGAGACAATGCAGAAGTGCTAAAGTTTTTTTTTTTTTTTTTTTTTTTTTTTAAATGAAGTCCCACCACTGTAAATACACTCATCTCTCCAAAACAGAACTCATTTTTCCACATTGCACTTCTCACTGCTAGAGTTTGTTGGCTGGAGTCGAGTCATTGAAGGGGCTTTCAGTCTATGGGTCATATTGGGTCGTATATAGATCAAACGGCAACCTCTGATTAAAAAAAAAAAAAAAAAAAAAAAAAACTGAACACACACATAATTCAAATTGACATTATTTGCACATTGATGCTGTTCCAGATTCTAGTTGTATTTATTGAAATGAACTTTAGATCACACTGTGTGGGTCAGGAATGGTTTTGCAGCTGTGTAATGGCACATGTGTTTTTATGTTTTATGGAACAATAGTAGCAGAGTTCAAGGAGGAACTGTCACACTGACTGCCTGTATTTCCACCATACAGAATGTGTCCAGGTCCCAGCAGAGACAGGCACCTGTAGGTCTCTGAGGAGTCCTGGAGGAACTTCAAACAGTGAAACAGTCAAAGTGCACCGGAGTGAGTTTAGACGGTGCGCATGAGGACCAGAGATCATACAGAGGTCAGAGGGAGACACTCCTGACTACATCTGCACCTCTGAATGACCTGTAATCCAGAAATAATAAATGAGAATCCAACATTTCTGAGCTCAGAGCAGGAAAGACGTACAAACCACCAACAGTGCTTTGAAGCATAGACTTTATAATATATGTATGTAGTCTCTGTGACATCATCAATCTTTTATTGATGCAGAGTTTTGAAGCCTATCCTTGCTGGTGGCCATATTAGAACTGCTAAACTTAGCCTAGCTTCGTCAGAGTTAGGATGAGGTAAAGAGGTGAGCCTTTAGCCTCTTTGCAGACGGCTACAGGGTTCCCACCTGTCAGTCAGGTCAGCCATGCCCTTATATGGACAAAACTAGCAACTTTAATAACTCAACATTTGTTTAACAACTTAAGCAAATGAAAACATTCACCCCTTGTAAAGTTTGTGCTGCTAAAGAAATGAGCTAACTGAAGTCTTTGGCACTTTGAACTGTTTTAGATTTCTCCAACAAAAATAAGAATAACAGGAGTTGACTCGGGATCAGACCTGCAGCCTTTTACAGGTTTGTTGAAGATGCAGTACTCAGTTCACATCTCTATAACAAACCTAGAATGACAGAACTCGAATCCTCAAATCTTTCCCTTATTTATAGCTCTCAGTGAAGTCAATGTGTGTGTGTTTGTGGGTGTTTCTTTGGTAAACAGGTTTTGATCTCTGTGGGGGAACACTGGAGTCGGTCAGGTCACCCTGACCTGCCCCTGACTTCTGTCCTGTTCATCCAAACTCAATCTTGTTGTGCAAACACTATCCAGTGGAACATGTTCGCCCTGTCATATGTGCCTGGTTCTATAGAAAAAGAGACATGTTGGCTTTTTTTCTGACACATCATAATCGGCTTTACATTTTAAGACCAGAGGTTGCTGCTTGCTTTGAATCCACAGACTACTTTGCATCCAGCATTTTTTTAATGTCTTGTTTGTTAGTGTTTAATTTATGGTGGTGATAGATGATGGCAGTTGTAGGGATTTTATTTGATGATGGAGACAATGATGGCAGAGAGGATGGGCAAGTAACAGTGGCAAGGAAAAACTTCCCTGCCTGATGAAAGGGAGTTTATTCTTACCACTGTAACTTGCTAAATAATGTGAGGGTCTCTGCTCACGGTTGGTTTAGATGAAATTAGACTTCTTATCTCATCTTGATGTTGGGTCTTTGTTAATAATCGTGAGATAATGTTTGGTGTGGTTTGGTATTCTGTAAATAAGGACAGATGGATTTATTGACAGAGTTTAACAGTGGTAATGGGTCAACATGGAAACTTATGAACCCTAACAGTTTAATGAAACATTTAAAGTATTCACTGCAAAAACTGACATCTAACAAAGTGTGTTTTTGTCTTATTTAAAGTATGAATTGCCTTATTATACTTGATATGAGCCACATTCAACAGACAAGTCCAGGAACGTGTCTTATTTCAAGATATTAAAAGACAAAAATAAGGTCTGAATTACCTGCAACAAGTCAAAAAATCTGCCAATGGGGTAAGAAAAATTTACTCGTCAAGTTTAGAATAATGTCTAAATACAATAAACTTTCACTTACGTCTTTAAATATCTTTAAGTGAGACATGTTTCTGGACTGGTCTGCTGAATGAGGCTCATATTAAGTCTAAAAAGACATTTTTACTAAAAATAAGGCAAAAACACTTCCTAAGATTTCAGTTTTTTTGCAGAGTTGTTGTTATGTTTTTATTTATGAGATAAAGACAGGGCATTAATATTGTTTGTTATGAGATGTTTTTCCACTCAAAATGAGCACTAGAAAACCACAAAAAAGAAAAATAAGGATGAGGACTGGAAATAAGGACTAATCATCAATTACAGATTAATGGATAATAGATGAAGGCTTAAAATAGGCTTTAAATCTAGTAATTAAATTAGTACTAAATAAGTGTCTACAGATTTAAAAAAAGGCTTGTTAACATTGGTACGGTCCATTTCTTTCTCCTTTTGCTCATTGTTTGTCCAACCTACCATAACAAAGACATAAAATGAATTGATAAGCACATGAAAAATTGTTAACCCTTGATGATGTCTAGAAGAAGCTGAGATTATATATATATATATATATATATATATATATATATATATATATATATATATATATATATATATATATATATATATATATACTTCTGAAGATAAAGGAAAGAAAGGAAACAACAAAAGTTAAAGTTGTAAAGTTGTAGTTAAATATCATTTGTGACGGGATTGTGAACAGAGTGTGGAATTATGATTTCTTTTTCTTCCAGGATGTATAAACCACACACTTATTTAAATGAAGTGTATGATTTAGTTATGCTTAAGATTTATTAGCTTGAAACAGCAATACACAGGAAACAGGAAATTAAAGGTGAAACTAAGAGCAAACTGTCTGATGTGCTTTCATGAGTGGATTCCAGTCTGCTTTGGGCAGGTCATTATTCCTTTTTTGAAAGTAAGGAGACTGAACAGTCAGGAGAAACTTGACATTGAGTTTCCACACATTCAAAGGAGGCCTGGTGTCCACGCTTGGTATAAAGTGTTTAAAGTGTCCTTCACCACCCTGTGAAGGCTCAGAGTATGGATTGTAATTTAAAGGGTTAAAACTTTGCACCAAAAGGTCTCACCTTCTTCAGTTAAGATAATTTAATGTGGTCATCACGTATAAATAACAATAAACCTGAAACAGCAGCACGAGGATGGGGTCGAGCCACACAGTACATCACTGTCAGTGTTGTCATCTCCAGCAATGATGGAGGCAGATTTGGTCGAAGACGTGGCCGATGAATATCACTGAGCACAGTACAACATGCTCAGTGTCCTTAATGTTGACAAAGACCTTGGTCAGCTGTGTGTGTGTATGTGTGTGTGTGTGTGTGTGTGTGTGTGTGTGTGTGTGTGTGTGTGTGTGTGTGTGTGTGTGTGTGTGAGAGAGAGAGAGAGAGAGAGAGAGAGAGAGAGAGAGAGAGAGAGAGAGAGGGAGAGGGTATGAATGATGAGTTCAATTCACTCAAGGTGACTTTTGAGGAGTCATCCATTTCTCAAGTCATTGTCTCCCATTACTTGCTTCGATGCACCACTTATGCTGCACACACAAGCAATCACGGCCTCTTATCACGCTTTAAAGTATCCTTCAATCTATGGAGTGGACAGAATATATAAAGGGCTCTAATATCTATTTTTTTTGGACTGAAATTAATTTCTAAATGTTTCTCAGAACCGTTCGTCATCTCTCAGGAACTCATCTCTCACAGCATGCTTGAAACTACAAATGAGCTCTGAAAGTGAAATCTCCACTTTTATCAGCATCTGGACTGATCTAATTATAGGCTGGTTTTACAAAGTGCTACATGATCTCCCTGAGTGCATGTTATGAGTGACCTTACTCTGCTCCCTGCTCTACTTTATGCTTCATATCACTACAGCTGCCAGTTCGATCGCTGATTTGCTTCAAAGACACCGGCTGTGTCTTCTCACTGATTCCCTGTCAGACTGAGGGTGCTCTGTGCTGCAGAGTCAGGAGTACTAATACTTTTCTCTCTCTCTCTCTCTCTCTCTCTCTCTCTCTCTCTCTCTCTGATAGCAAAAAAAGATAACTTATTTTGTACTCTGGATTGGTTCACAGCAGCTTGATGAGGTAGAGGCAAGTGGCAACCTCCAGTCTGAAAATATGAGACAACGAGGAAGTGCCAAAATCTGCAGTTCAAGTAGCCTACGGCGTCTCTGAATAGTCAAACAACTTGAAACAACCTGGATGGATAAAAGAAAAAAAAAAAAAAAAACTGTTCCGAAAAAAATTATGACAGACAAAAGTTTTGCATCATTGTACAAACATGACTGACATAACATGGCACCAAATTTATTTTTTAATGTGCACCAGTTGTGGACTAAAAGAAGACTCAGAGTACAAAGACGTGAACAGCTGACATCTTTAAATGAATGAATTTATCATGATGTGAAAATGTGAGAGTTCAAAAAAACACATTAGAGGACACAAGACCAGATTATAGTTATGAAGTTGTGCGAAAAAGAAAAATCGGTGCAGAAAAATTGTGTGGAATGCAGGGTTAGGAATACATGGGGCAAAAAAAAAAATGTTGTTTGCAGGTCAAAACAGTCTTAAAAACATCATGAAAACAGTCAATACCAAGAACAGGTGAGGTTTGATTTTATAAATCTGTAATGATGGCACAAACATGTTTTCACCACATAAGGACTTTTTTTTTTTTTTTTCCCAGAAATGTTTTGTTAAACATAAAGCGAACCTTCAATTAGAAAACCTAAATGTATAAGACCATTTATCTATGCACAAAGGGTGAAAGCACAGAACGGCATTGTTGGCTGCATCGCTAAAATCTCAACGTTGAGTGAAACATTATAATTAGCAGGATGGAACCGAGTCACTCATGTACAATACACACTGCTCAAACCTGTCATTTTACATGTGAACACCTCTCAAATGTCTCCTGTGAATTTCATATTCATACATTTTAAACACATTATGTCCTCTGATGCCGACAATGGATGTTCATGTCATGGAATAAGCAGTTTCATTTATCAGGTCATTGAGGAGAGGCTCGGTCCAACACTGTTTTTTTTAATCATTTATTTATTTATTTATTTATTTATTTATTTATTTCTGTGCTGACAGCACCCAGGACCTCACTTTCTGAGCACATCTCACCAGCATTTCCTGTTGCAAGGTTTCAGAAGTTATCCTATGGCAATTCCACTTCCTTCACTGGAGACCGATTATCAGTCTAAGAATGCTGGAGAAATTTCTTTAATTCAATAACATTTTTTAGAGAAACTTTAAGAGCTACTGTTAGGAATTGGTAGACTTGGAAATAACTTTAAAAGAAAAAATAAGAAAGGGGATTTTTTTTTTTTTTTTTTTTTTTTTTAATTTAGTCTGCACATCAACCATTCCTGACAGGGTTGATCTCAAGCCTGGCTGAATCTGAAATCAGACCGTATCAAACACATAGATTGAATCTTCACAGGTTATCTTCACACAAGATTTGGAAATAATAAGCAGCACACATTACTGGATTTCATCAAGATTATCATACCAGAGAGATCAGCACACTACGTGATCTACGTCATCTCACAAGATGTTAACAAAAGCACAAAAAATGGAGACGAGTGCTGCTGGCTGTAGACATTATTTGCAATGGAAAAAATTTAAAAGACTAAAAACATCTGGATGAATAAGTGGTCAAGGAGACGGGGACAACATTTTGTCTCTGATAACTTACGATCATTTCCGGTCCCTCGTAGGTGGCCCTCTCTGATTGGCTGTTAAAATCCTTGGTGAAAATGAGTGGCGTAATTACCTCGATAAATATCAAACAGGTTTGAAAATCAGTGGGCTGACTTGTGGGGCTGAAGATTGATCTGTCACTCACTCACACTGGAAGATAATCTGGGACGAACATCCTTGGGCCTCAGACTTCCCTGAGGGCTGAATCTCGTTTCAAATGGGCCTGAGAATCCTGTAGTCTGAGCCAGGCTTAAGATCTCCCACCACCCGTTGGTTCTGATGGGCTGGTAGTCAAAAAGTGAACTTGATGAGCGCGATTCTGTTTCAAAAGTTATTCTGTATGAATTTCTGTACATTGTTGGTATACATCATTTAGTGACCCTGTTGATGAAGCCATGACCCTGACAAAATGTGTGAATGAGAGGACAACACTGAGAAATGTACACATAGAAAACGAGGAGTGCACGTTGTTCTTGTGTGACTAAGTATAGAAATGAATCAAACAGCCAAGTACATTGTTTGAGTCGCTGTTCCTCTAGTTGTAGAATTTGTTTTCCTTTGAGCCTTGTGAGCTACATTACTAGAACTTCAAATTTTGGTTTTGTGTGCACATCCAGCCATTAGAGATAAGGACCGGCTGCTCTTTCTATTGCTAAGAAAAAAAAAAAAAAAAAAAGACTAGCAGTATGCATGAGCCAGGTTAACACCCCAGCAGAGCATTAAATTTAATGATGTAGACTCCACCATTACAGGTGCTAACAGCAGGGTTACCACACCTGTCGGGCTGTTTTAAAGATAGAATAGAATAGAATAGAATAGAATAGAATAGAATAGAATAGAATAGAATAGAATAGAATAGAAAATGTGTTATTGATTAGATGACAGGCATTGTGTTCATGTGTTATCATTAAAGACAAAATATGCAAAGAGAACTGATATTTTGGGATCAAAAGAATCCTTTGGAAAATAATGACAATGTCAAGATATACAGCAAATTAAGATTTACATTTTTTTCATTTTCATCACTGTTTATTGTCCAGGTATGCATGTGTAATTCAAAGTTGTTTGATAGGGATATTCCAGGTAGTTCCCCAGACATATGACCTTCTGCGCCTGCCTCACTTTTCTGGTGCAATTAGTTAACTGGCCCTCAGTGTCAGCTGATCAGTAAACTAATAATAATAATAATAATAATAATAATAATAATAATAATAATAATAATAAAAATAATAATAATAATAATAATAATAATAATAATAATAAGTGGTGCTGTTGGTATAACATGATGTTGGACACAATAGTCCCCCATGGCCTCAGAGACCATTTGCACTTACAGTTTTAACAGTGGATGCATAAATGTATAGATAAACCAACATGGCCGCCTTTGTCTGTACACTCTTCGGAAGAAAAGTGTGGCAGAAGTTTCTGAAACTTTTGAAAAAAAAAAGGACAATTGAACAAAGTGAAGAACAAATGCTTCAATATGTTAGATTCAGTAGATCCATCATGTTAAACCGAACGTGTGAAATTCCATCGTAAACCCTGATATCACACAGGGTGTAAAGCTCAGAGTGGCTGAAAAAAATGCTGTCACGTAACCAGACTTAAAATGGACCTTTAAAACTCCCAGTGTCCTCTGATTAATGGACCTGAAGGACCTTAGAGTTCAGCACAGAGACAGACTTACCACGAGCCCTTGTGCTGTTTGTTGAACCTGAATGTGAGATGATATTTTCTTTGCTTGAGGCAACAGTTTCACTCTGTTGCACAATACTACATTGACTCAGTGGGGAATATAGGATTCTTTTTTTTTTCTTCTTATTTTTGGTGTCAACTCAAATCTCTGCAGACTAGTAAAATGTAAAGTCAGCACAGTGAAGCCTCTGACAAAGAGCTCAGACATATTTGATATCCATCACACAACTCCTATCACTCAGTTTTACACACTGTATTTATGACTAGTAGCGCAGTGATCTGTCTTAACTGCAGCCTCAATTCCAGTAAAGTTGGGACATTGTATAAAATGTAAATAAAAACATAATACAATGATTTGCAAATTGTGTTTAGCCTATATTCTATGGAATACACGACAAAGACAAGATATCCATTGTTCAAACTGATAAACTTTATTGTTCTTTTTTTGGCAAATATTCACTCGTTTTGAATTTGATGCCTGCAACATGTTCTAAGAAATTTAGGACAGGGTCAATGAAAGACGGGGGGAAAGTTGAGGAATGCTTGTTTGGAATACAACAGGTTAACTGAAAACAGGTGAGTGTCATGATGATTGAATAAAAAAGGAGCATCCCATAAAGGCTCAGTGGTTCACAAGCAAGGATGGGGCGAGGTTCACCACTTTGTGAACAACTGTGTGAGCAAACAGTCCAACAGTTTAAGAACATACTCAACATACAATTGCAAAAAACTGATGGATTACATCATCTACAGTCCATAATATACTAGACTGGCCTGCCTGCAGTCCAGACCTGTCTCCCATTGAAAATGTATGGAGCATTATGAAGCACAAAATACAACAACAGAGACCCCAGACTGTTGATCAACTGAAGTTGTTCATCAATCAAGAATGGTAAAGAATTCCACCTCCAAAGCTTCAACAATTAGTGTCCTCAGTTCACAAACACTTATTGAGTGTTGTTAAAAGGAAAGGTGATGGAACACAGTGGAAACATGAGCCTGTCCCAACTTTTTAGGAACGTGTTGCAGCCATCAAATTCAAAATGAGTGAATACTTGACAAAAAAACAACAACAAAGTTTATCAGTTTGAACAATAAAGTATCTTGTCTTTGTAGTGTATTCAGTTAAATATAGTTCAAACAGGGCTTGCAAATCCTTCTTTTCTTTTTTTTTTTTTTTTTTATTTATGTTTTACACAACTTCCAAACTTCATTGGAATCTGGGTTGTATTATCATCTCAGTGCAAACACTGCTGGTACAGAGAGAGTCAATGAACACACACCATTTGATATGCTGTTTAATGGTGAAGACATGCATAGTACATAGGGTTCCCTTGAAAAATAATAAATGAAAAGAATGAATCACTTTGAATCATCACTAATAATCCAGTAGGAGTGTGTGATGGTGTCTTTATATGCAGTGTGTGCATACTTTATGCATGTTCTTGACATGGGAATCTTACAGTGCACTTCCTATGTTTCACTGGTCCTTTTTCTGTTTGAAAAAGACACTATGTGTTTCTGGACTGAGCATGTTTGTGGACTTCACAAGATATCAAAAGGAGTTCAGTTAAAATAAACAGTGTGTTGATTTCAGGGTTTATTGGAGCTTCAGGTGTGGTGAATGACCCACCTACACATCCCAGAGGATGAAAAACACTAAACAAGTTTTTATGTTGATGTGGATGTTAATTAGTCCAATGTAGCAACACAGCTGTGAAATAATTTGAAAGTAATGTTTGATTTCTGTTTCCTTTGATTGTTCATTGTTCTGTGTATCCGGCACTTTCACTGCAGCAACCAGCTTGGCTTTGAAAATGATATTCTGTATTTGTGGTTCCCAGAGGGAGGTTTGCTGTAATAAAAATGGTTTCATTTGGGAACTCAGTGGTTGATTTAGAATTGCCCCCAGAATGTGTTATTTTAACACTTTGAACCCACTTTCAATCAGGACCTGGTGTTTCTGTTTGTCACTCCAACTGGTGCTTGTTTGCTTTTTTTGTATTCCTCCCCGTTTCTTTCTTCTTTTTTTTTTTTTGTAGAGTATCATTTGTACCAGGTTGTTCAGTTGATCACAATCAACAAAACTCGGCTCAAAACTAGCCTTTAGTTGTTTTTTTTCTGTAGTCTGATTTTTAGGCTGATTGTTGTTTTTTGTCCATTAAGACAAGCACTGCTAGTATTTTACAAATGACTCGGATGTTTTCTTTTTTTTTTTTCTTTTTTTTTTATACAAGTGCTTAGCTTTTGTACCCAAATGCACCTGGTAGAGTACCCTGTGAGCAGTGGAAGTAGTTGGAAGAGTTGCTTTTAAAGCATTAAGTTGTTCAACCCCAAAGCTCCAAAAGGTGTAATGCTGTGTGAAATCCTCATAAATAAAATACTGATTAAGATGGTTTACAAATCATTAAGGCTTGAGTGTGTGTTGGCAATGCTGACTTGCTCTGGTGTCTGTGGTCACCACTACCTTATACAGTCCATGCATTTTTCATTGTCATCACATTTTGCATATATATATATATATATATATATATATATATATATATATATATATATATATATATATATATATATATATATACACAGTATATATATATATATATATATATATATATATATATATATATATATATATATATATATATATATATATATATATATAAATGGACTTGAAAATCACAAAACTGTTTTTTTTTTTTTTTCATTTCAATTTCAAAATCTAAGGCAATGATTTAGAATGATTTTCCAACCATCTGTGCTAATATTTGATAGAGCAAACCAACTTTCTCAAGTTATATAGCATATGTGCACTCATTGGTGGATAGTCTAAATGCAGGTGTTGGTTCATTCTAATACATAGGATGGGACAGAAACCGTGCTTTTTCCTTATTTCATACATATTTTCCATTACACCATGTCCAATTTAATAATAAAACATTTAAATATGCAAATTTAAGTTGAGCTATTGCATTGCTCTCAGGCAATGCATCTGAACAATTGTTTAATAGACTTGAAACAAACTCCTGGCATCATCATGCAAAGTGGCCTATTGTATGTCAGTCTTGTGCAGAGACTCTTGGGTTGCACTGACAAAGCAATCTCCCTCACTGGAATTACTGAGAATAGCCAAGGAGGCATTCTTTGTCACCATGTATGACAAGATACAACATATCGATGCAGCAATCTCCCTTACAAAAGGTTAGCTTTGCATTATAATTGCTGCTGACATTTCCTACTTAAATTGCTCAGAAGGGTGAGTCATTGGTGTGGGAACAGCAGTGAGCAGGTTAACAGAGTCCTCTTTTTTTCTGAGCCTGTGGCTGTTTTCACTAAATTTGCATGGTTCTGTTGGTCAAAGGAGAACAATCACATCAGAATTCTTACATGTAAAACAGGCTACTGTTTTGATATCTCTGTGCAACCAAGTTAGTGAAATAACCAATGCTGTTTTAATCGTAAAGGTAGCATTAGCATTGAAGAGCAGTCTGCTGGGTGACATGTAGAAGTCAGAGAATCTTACCCTGGGAGTCAACACAATTTCCCTCTCTTTACTCTCTCTATCTTTTTCTATCAATTCCTCCCTCTCCTACCCAGTCCCTTGTCGACCTTATCGCATCCTACAATGACACATAACTCAGCGGCACACCTGCGACCCGTGACAGCTGAGCCCCTGGCCTGGTGCAGTGCTGTCACTCAGCTAGCTAACTGCCATTAAACAGCATGACCCTGCCGCCCCATTAGGCCCGAGTCAGATGGGAGTGTCAAAGCATTCCCTCATGCACCTCACTGTTTGGTGCTGCTGTAACGTTGCAGTCTTGGTGGAATCGTACCAGAAGTCCAAAACGCTCACCTCGTTTTCCAGTGACACAAATAAGACAAGATTAACGATCCTGCTTTTGTTACAGATCCCTAGTGACATTAGATAAAAAAATAAAAAAAAATAAATAAAAAAAGGAGGGATTAAAAAGTTTAATAAGATTGCCATACAAGAGTTGTCCTCATTTAGCCGGAATCATTATGTGCGGTTAGCCTGTTAGCATGGAGGAGATTGACTCTGTGCTAGTTTTGATTGTGCTTTATCGCACTGCAGGTTAGTTTACACATGAAAGGAGAAAAGTGATAGTATCAAAGTCTTTGAGGGTCAAAGCATAGACTGTATATAAAATGGACAGCATGGCTCTGCCTTCTACAATTGTACAGTTTTGAAGCCAAAAAAAAACTCTGTCACAGGAGCTGCCATTGTGCAGCCAAAGTCTGCATAACCTGAGTGGACAGAAAAAATAATATATATATATATATATATATATATATATATATATATATATATATATATATATATATATATATATATATATATATATATATATTTTAAAAAATCGAATCTTCTCTTAACTCTCCTTCCTGACGTATTTTATTATTCCCAAGAAGACTACACAAGAACGGCAGCTGTCAATCATTGTTAAACGAGACGTAAAACCCTGTTTTTAACCTCTAATGACTAATGAAAGAAACTGTCAGAAAAAAAAGAGGACTTGAACAGAATGCAGCCCAATAATATCTAAATATCACCACAGCACATGGATGTGAGAAACATTTCCATGAGGTGTATTCACATTTTTTAAAGGTTGACCACAGCTCCATTAGAATGAACAGGAAGACAGAGTTTTTGACCTATGTTGCAACCAGTCACCAGGGGGAGCAGTTTTTGTGGTGATCTCGGTTTGAGCTGAGTGAGATGACCTTCATTTTTTTTACAGTCTATGGGTCAAAGCCATCTCAAAAAACCTGACATGTGTAACACCAGAACACTCTGCCATCTAAAGCATCAAGAGCTCATAGATCGAACCGTGCTTCTGCTTAGAAAAATGGGCCTGTTGATTAAGATGGATGCATCCTGCTGAATGTTGTCAAACAGCTTTAGATTGTCATTAAATGCTTAACTGATGAGAATATTTGGACACATGCATATCAAACTGAACTAGGATGCATGCAAAGCACCTGATGCTTAACTGACATCCTTTTCAGTAGTTCACAGGTCTTGCGGCACAAGACTGCAGATTTTGTCAAAGCAAAACTTTGAAACTGAAACATATATATATATATATATATATATATATATATATATATATATATATATATATATATATATATATATATATATATATATATATATATATATATGGCAGGTAGGAGCACAGACTATTGATAGGTGGCACACCAAAGTAGGTATGATCAATTTATTTTCCACAAATAAAAACACATTGTGTGCCTTTCTGTGTGGAGTTTGCATGTTCTCCCCATGGATGCGTGGGTTCTCTCCGGGTACTCCGCTTCCTCCCACAGTCCAAAAACATGCTCACGTGGTGATTCTAAATTGCCCGTAGGTGTGAGTGTGAGCGTGAAAGGTTGTCTGTGTGTCAGCCCTGTGATTGACTGGTGACCAGTCCAGGTTGTACCCCGCCTCTCGCCCTAAGACAGCTGGGATAGGCTCCAGCGACCCGCCACCCCCGAACAGGATAAGTGGTATAGAAAATGAATGAATGAATGAAAACACATTGTATATATTAACAGACTAACAGTTTTTTTTTTTTTTTTTTGCATGTGAAAAAATTGGCTAGTGGAAATTCTGATTGGCTGGTGATATAAAAAGTTAATGTAGAGCCCTGATCCATATGAATTGAAAAAAAAAAAAAAAAAAAAAAAAAAGGAAGTTTTTTCTTTTTTTTTTTTTTTAACCTCATATATGCTCAGAATTCTTCTTCTTCAAGGGTGATGAAATTCATGGCAGTACATCAGCTCACCTGAGTTCATCCTGATTTGATCACAGCTGTGTTTATGTAGCTTAGCATTTACTATAAATATGCAAATTAGCCTTTCCACATTCATTTCCACCAATTAGCTTCTCATTGGGTGGTAATTAGTATTGATGATGAGATATCAGCCTTCACAGTCACCTTCTGCTTCCAGAGACAGAGATTATAACAAGGTTGATGGAATTAGCTGAAGCACCCTATGAGGCAGGACTGTTAAATTAGTATACATGCAATGCGCATCACACTAATTGTTTTCACATCAGTAATAATTAAACCTTTTAACATTTAGTGCTTTTTCCATCATGGTGTTACCACAAGCGTTGTATGGTGAAAAGTGTACAAGAACAGTGAATAAATTAAAGTTCCACCTCCTAATCTCTGAAGCACCATGGTTTGTCAGTTCATTGACTTTGTGAGGTGTCAGGTGTTCCACAGAGCAGCTGGCCAACGGGTCAGATGGTTCCAACTGTCGTCACATTGTCTGGCAGCACTTTGTCTCTGAAAACACTTGTTCCAATGCATCTCGCAAAGGCTCTCTTGGACTGAGATTTGATGGCTTGGCTGTCCGGCTCAGTGCACTGAGATTACCCCATACCTCCAGCGCCTCGTGTTTACAGGATTTACCTTTGACAAGCTTGTCCTGACAGTGTGAGCAGGAATGTGTTGGAGAAAACCAACCGTGTCAGGTCAAACAACAACATGAAAGTGTC
This sequence comes from Labroides dimidiatus, assembly GCA_030710495.1. Taxonomy (NCBI): domain Eukaryota; kingdom Metazoa; phylum Chordata; class Actinopteri; order Labriformes; family Labridae; genus Labroides; species Labroides dimidiatus. Next base: position 30,668,863 of record CM061146.1, read on the forward strand.
TTTAAAAAGATGCAAAGTGAGCATCTATGAGTTTAGTTTACATCAGAGGTCTTTAATTAGAACTCCATGATGTCCAATGAGAGAAAATATCACCCAGTGAGGGTGAGGAACATCACAGTAAACTTTAGTAGTAAATTATTGGAGTCATTGATTTTAATAACTGATGAGAGATCCTGCCACTCATTTGCTCTGCCTTTGTTTCACAAATCACATTTTTTTCTTACACAATCAGATACACTAGAAATCGACCTTCTGTTTTCAAACTGTAGATGTCAGAGCTTTCAAACCTGTTCCCAGCGCGTCAGATTATTCTTCATATCACATCGCAATCTAGGGCTGCCACTGTGATGGCATTTCCCCATCGGTCAACAAACTCTTGACAACATTGTTTTTTTTTTTTTTCTTGATTACACCAAACATTTCTCGCTGTCAGCTGGTGATGAACATCAAGATCTGTAGGGTGAGCTTCAGTCACATGGTTTCAGGCAGACAGAAAAGACACCCAAATATTTAGGATTTAGGATGTTGTTAATACAAACTGAGATAGTTTGAGAGGTATGTCTTCAAACATGAGATTAATGGAACAGGAAACACAGTTTTTGAACGTTATGTTTAGTTTATTTATCCATTTAAAGGGAAAGTGCATGCTAATATCAATTTCCGTGCAGCGTGCATGCAAATATGCCAGAATTAGCCTTCAGGCCACGAAAGATGTTGGAGTTAGGACTGAAAGTGTTGAGCTGCCTGCACTCCACAGCGCTCTAATGCTTCACAATCCCTGAGGGACGGAGTGAGAGTTCATATTCAGAAAGAGTGAAATAGCAATAATTAGAGACGGGGAGTTGAGAAAGAAGCGAGTGTGATTTAGAGGGCGGATAGATATGTGAAGAAGAAACGAGAGAAGGGAGGAAGAATGTGAAGAGGAAAGTGCAGACATTACGTTAATTAGACGAGTTTTTCCCGTTCAAATTGCTACAGAATGAATGTGCATTACCTATATGATGAGAATTTATATGGTAATGAAAGAGACTCTGCATGTACGTGAACAGTCTCCTGGAAACCATCGCTGACATCATCACTGAGCTTTGACTATTTAACCCTTTGATGCACAACATAAAAATACCCCTTCTAATGAGCAACATGGGTCTAAAATGACCCAAATTCATTTTCCATCTGACTTCATGCTGGATGAGTGTTTCTTTAGTGTATCTTTTGAAATCAATATATCCAATGCTTTAATATTCAAAGTATCCTTTTAGCATCTTAATCAGTACAGACCATTAACTCCATGTTCCCTCTTTTATTATGAACAAGAACAGGTTTTGTATGACTGCAAAAAGTTTACACACATGGGTCCAAAATGAGGTCCATTTATCCAAGTGTAATTCTACCGTAAATGACTCCATTCTTTAACAAAAAACTGCTTCAGATTTCTAACTTCCGTGTGGAAAAGCGCAGCAGCTAGGGGCCCCTCGTGTCCGAAGTTCAGTAAATGCTGTCATTTACATGATTCACCACACAGAGATCACCTTGATAAGTGTTTGGTTAACAATTCCTGGAGTGAAACTGCGGCCAAACGTGGCAGAGAAGATGAATTTGTGAAAAAAAAAAATGCAGTAAACTGTGCGAACAACCTCTTCTTATCTAGTTTATTAATGTGGTAGACGTGTGTTTGTGATACATTGTCCCCTTCATTATGGAAACAGACACCACGGGGAGTGTGAGGTAGTATAAAAGCCAGACGCGGTCTCCCGTGCTGATCTCACATGTCCAATTTCTGCACGTCATGTTCGTGTGGAAAGCATAATCAGCCACGTAGACCTCCCCAGTCTATAATATGCAGTTTTTTTTTTTTGGTATCTTCTTATTTTAATTTTGATTATCCATTTATTGATATTATTCTGTTATTTCATATTTTTATTTATGTTATATTCATATAGTTTAAATATTTAAGACTGACAACCTGTCAACATCCTGATGTACGACAGGGTCTCATATCCACTGTGTTCCCTCCTCACTCATAGTTCCAAATGCTGTCACAACAAAAATGTGCAGAAGCAGTTTTTTTAACAGTAACATATGGACATATGGCTGCACGTTAGTGCTCTTGCTTCACAGCAAGAAGGTCGCCAGTTCGAATCCCAGTTCGGGCTCGGTGTGCCGCTTCCTCCCACAGTCCAAAAACATGCTCACTAGGTCAATTGAAGATTCTAAATTGACTGTAGGTGAGAGTGTGAGCGTGAAAGGTTGTCTGTGTCTCTGTGTCAGCCCTGCGATTAACTGGCATCCAGTCCAGGTTGTACCCCGCCTCTCACCCTAAGATAGCTGGGATAGGCTCCAGCCACCCGCGACCCTGAACAGGAGAAGCGGTATAGAAAATGAATGAATGAATGTGGACATATACCTTAAACTACTGCAATACCCACTGAAACAGTAAGCACGTAAAACTAATCTCCCGTCATTCTACATTTCTACAAGTCATATAATGAAATACACAATACAGTTTTGTTTCAATAAATTATAGTAGATGAACCATAATTCAACTGCAAATTACTGTCATCCCTGCTGCCAGTGAATTTCAGTAAAATAATATTTTCTGTTCTGTAAAAAATATGGTTACCAAACAGTATAACATTTTGGTTTTTCTGGTTTCCCCGTTTTTCTTCATGGTACATTCCTGGCAACCACAGCTGCTGGTATTTTACTGTAAATTTGACTTTTTTTTAAATAATGTATAAAAATATAAATATAATATAATATAACTAGCTAACATGAAACAAGAGCCTTTCTCCCAGAAAAGAAGACAAAAAAGGATGATATAAAGAATAAGGAAAAAATCAACTTAGTGAAAAGTTGTCAGCCTGACAGTCATAAGGGCCTCACACAGCCAACGTGCAGAGCCTCGTCTTTTTTTCCACTCTGTACTTGTATCAGTTATCCTCTCTGATCCTTCATATCTCCTCAAGGACAGTAGCCCAAAATACAGTGTCTGTGATGCAAACTGTGGATATCTGTTTGGAATAAAGGAGATTATTAGGCACTAAGAGGATTGGCTGCTGAGAGGTATAATGAGGGACACGCTTTGCTGTCCCAGGGGATCACAGAGCGAGCAGAGAGATGATCAGTTCAAGAAATGGAGATACTGGTGTTGTTTAGAGTGAGATTAAAACAGATTAATGACAGTTTGCCATTTTGAAAACCCCAAGCACTTCTTAAATATCTCTTGGTTCAGTGAAGGGTTTTGTTTTCGACACGAGCTCCCAATTCTCTTAAAGCTTTCCTTAGCTCCTTTTTTTTTTTCTCTCTCACCGAGTCAAAAAATGTTCACCTGAGGCAGCTGTTCAGCTTTTTAGTTACCTGACCCTCTTTAAGCCCACATTTAGCCAAGCTTACCTTCCTCCGAGGAGCAACAAATCCTGTGGAGCATGCCTAAAGTGAGAACAGAGGGGAGGGAGGAGAGGTGGTTGGGACGCTATCTAAAAATAATGTTTGCTGGATGGAACATCCCTTTAACAACATCTTTTAAGAGTCCTCCAGAGGAAATCGAAGTGGGAGGGGTCGACTCTCGCTCCACAAAATTGTTGCAGTTATCAGTCAGGCTTTCTTGGGTAGGAAGGAAGTGTGGATTATTATTGTAGAAGCATCAAGGCCGTTTTGTCCCCTCCTGAGTCCAGCGATAGCCATCAGTAGCCTGTCGATGCTGGTGCCTTGCCTTTGGCCCTATCACACAGATACAGTTACACAACCTTACACAAGCACACAATGGAGGCTACTGAGTAAAACAATAGGTCAACGCACAGCAAATAGACATTTAAGATTTTGAATAGATGTTAAAAACAGAAAACTGCAGATTTGTGTGCATTGTTTTCAAAGTGTGCACAGATAATTTGCGTGGACACATTTATAAACCGTGGGGATGAATCTGTAGTCCATTCATGCAGTTTTTCAAACCATCCATTCATATATGGAAGGTGAATGTATCACCATTCAATAATTGGGACATGGCTTTATATTGTTTAAAGATGGCACCCATAGGGGGGCATTTGAATGAAAACAACAGCATTATCATACGTTATCAATTTGCCAACAACTCTGATAACATTTAGCAGAAGAATGAAAGTTAAAAATATTTTACAAAGATTAAAAAAAAACATGCAGTAAGGAGAGTTAATAATGTGTGGTGTAATCTGAACACACTAACACTCTGTTGCTGTTGTTTTTTAACCCTTTAAACTCTAAACTGAGTTTTCAGGTCTCTTTTTGAAAATTTCATACCTATAATAAAATGGGTTTATCGCTGCAACCACAAGGTCTATTTGAATAGTTTTGGTGTCATAGTAAAAGGGAAGAGTTAAATTTTTTTAAGATGACTACACGTGATAATGATTAAATGAAGACTGCACCCAATAAATAAAAAAAAAAAAAAAAAAAAAAAAAAAAACAGGTTTGCCTAAAAAACAGACATTCAGGATGAATATTTCTTTGAAAATGATGCAGCTGCAGCTCTGAATCTTTATCAGACCATAGAACAAAATATGAACATGATCTCTGCAAAGGCTGATTCTAAACAAAATTAGGTTTTAGTTAGGGATGAGCCGGATATTCGTTTCAAACGAGTATTCGTTACGGATAATGCATTTTTGCCGAGTCCGAGCACAACACAAGTTTTTTTTAGGATTATTCGTATCCGTGCTAAAAGAATCCTCATTGGGTAGCAACAACTACTGTCTTCACTCTTCATGCTCTGTGATTGGCCAGTCACACACAGCACCCCCCCCACCCCCCCCGACCCCACATGCTGCAGCGAGGAGGTGCCTGCTCTCCTCTCTCACACACACACACACACACACACACACACACACACACAGACAGGCAGCGAGTGACAGCGACTGCTTCTCTTGCTTGCTTGAGTTGACTGTAGTTTACGTTGCTCTAATCTCTGTACTACTCACTCAGTTTTCTTCTGCTCGTCTCTATTGAGGTTTGTTTGGTATTTAAAGTTACTTCTTGAACTTATTTTGTGTCATATGCGATGCATGTGACAAGACGGGGCTGAAAACGGCTCGTGTCGCGCTGGTCAGTGCCTCTTGCTTCAATTCAGGACCGTTTTTTTAAGGTTTTCGTTGTTTCGCATCTCTTTAGTTCTTTTTTTTATATTTAAAGTTACTTGATTATCTGTTTTGAAACGTACACGCAACGCATTTGAGGCTTAAAGCTGTAAACTTGTCGCGTGTTCCCCTAGTCTTTTTTTTATTTTTAACTGGCTGTGTGATTTTAGTTTGGCTGGTGAGAAAGTTAGTTGGAAAGCTTTGTCCATTCTGAGCACAGTGTTTTTGAAAATACAGTGAACAACAAGGCATATTTTTTTTATATTTTTGCCACTGAATGTTTGCACAAATCACCTGTTAAATTTACACAGATCATAATTACTATTGTGATAAACAACAATAGTTTGAATCTCTTTTGAGGCTGTTTTTTTCATGCAAATAAAAAATAAATATAGCCATTTCAAATCAATTCTTGCCAGTTTCAGACTTAAAATAATGTTCGGATTTAAGCCCCGCCCATTTTCGGACAAAACACGCACACTTCTGGTTTAGGCCCCGCCCCTTACGAGTACGGGTACGGATATAGATAATATGGATGGGTAAACAGATACAGATAATGGTGTACTCGCTCATCCCTAGTTTTAGTGCGGAGAGTTCAGGCGAGCTCTCTTGGGCACATATGTTCATACATATATAAAAGTTTTGCCACTCTCATTTGGTGAATCTCTTTTTGTGTTTGCGATTCTTTGGCCTCTATCTCTCTGATTCTTCATCATGTCTCGTCAGTTATGTTAAGTTACTACTTTTTACTTCAGTTTTGTTTTTCGTGTTTGTCATGTCTGGGTTTATTCGGTAGTCATGTCTCTCCTCTCGTTTCAGAGCTCTTTACTTCCTGCCCTGGTGTTTTCCCGCTGTTGTGATTATCATCCCCGCTCATTGTTTCCACTTGTGACCCATTACTTTCGTCTTTCCTTTGTCCTGTTCCAGATTGTTGTGTCTAGTCAGTCTCTGTGTCTACCTTCAGTCAAGCTTTTCAAAGTAGTTAGTAAGAGTGATTTAGTATTTTTTTTTCCAGCTGTGCTGTGATTTCGTTTTAACTTTTCAGGTTTTTACCAGCTTTGCTGTGACCTTTTGTTTCGTTACGTCCTGCCAAGAATTACAATCTTTTAAAAGTTGCACTTTTGTGTCTTCGCTGCCAGTCCCTGTCATTCTTTGCTGTCGAGAGTTTTTGGTTTATATCACTGGAATCTGTGGAGTCTCTGCTTTCATCTGAGGTGTTGATCTTTTGTTCAGGATATAGCGACGCAGTGGTAGAGCTGGAAATGTGGTGAGTGGGTTGACAGGAGCTGTATAGAGTTTGATATGCTGTGATTCATTAAGATGTCATTTGAGTTGTGTTTGTGGAATCTAAAAAAAAAATTAAAAAAAAAAATATTTCAGAAGATTTTTAATTGGTACATTGAAGTGGAAAGCACTGAAGCATTTATGTTAATCTTTTGAAATTAACATGAAACTGTTTTTTTTTTTTTTTCTTTTGAGTTGAATCAGATCAAAGATCGACGAACATGAAGCATAATTAAACCAATAAGAGTTCTGACGCTCTAAAGAAAACTCAAGAGAGAAAACTTAGACCATTGGATCTGAATCTTAACTCAGAATTTTTAGAGAATAATTCTGGTGGCAGCCTCAGGGTGAGAATACAAGATTTAGACATGATGCAGCACTCATCTTTTCTTCTTCTGCACCTCTTAGGATGCAGTGCAGCATTTGGACTTTTAACTGCATTTTTTTTTTTTTTGATACCCTCTGTTTGCTCTTCTGTGTGACTTTCGAAAACACTTTATTGTCATTATTTTCTTTTATCCTTTGGCTTTGTCCAGTTAATTGGATTTGGAATGAAAATTTCGATTGACTTGAGTAAGTTGTGCCACGTCATTTAATTTCATTTTAAGACAAGTCTTTTTTTCACTTATCCAATCCACTACTACTTCTGGTTCAGACTGAACTGTGGTCCGAAATAACTTATGCAAGCTGATGCAAAATATACAGTTGTGTCATCTACAAATAATGTGGGACTATTTTTCTTTCTTTTTCTTTTTTTTTTCTTTTATTCTTTTTTTTTTTTTAAAGATACATCATAAGGCAGGTCATGAAGATGGAGAATAGTTATGGTCCAGGCAACTTCCCTGAAATCACCAGAGTGTCCTGTTGGATAAAAAGTATTCATCCAGACAAAACTATGTTATATATTTAGCTTATTTAATAACTGATGATTTACAGTGTCAAATGCTGTGCTCACTAGTCAGCCATTTGTCTGTCATTTCTGCCAGAGCTGTGCATGTTGAGTCATCTGCTTTACATGAACGCTGAAAATGAGATTTTAAATCGTTAAGCACAAAATATCATAAGTTTTGCTCAAGAACAGAGAAAATACAGATGGGTCTGCTGGGGGAACAACCCAATCTTTCAGACTCAGACTGAAAATAGGACATATCAGCAGTGATATATTGCTTGACTTGTCAACACTGTTTGCAGAATAATTGTCCTAAATGTCCCCCGCTCTAGTTGAGAACATTACATCCACTTAAATAAAAGTCAGACTGCTGTTCTTGTGCTCTGTCACTTATCTCATTTAAGATTAAAGAGCCAGTGTACTGGAACTCAGCGGAGCTTTTATTGCATTCACTCCTTTATGAGTCAGAACCTGAAGAAGTCTGTTTATTTACTGAGCTAATGTATTTTTTTTTTATGTCTCAATATCTGTCTTTGACCCACAGTTGTCAAATCCTATTATTGCACATCACTTTTGAAAATCGAAAAAATGCTGCACAGAAATTCACGCCTTGGTTAATTGGATTATTTGTATGAGGAGGATGTCAAAACACTGTCAGATAAAAATATCTCTCACTTTTCACAGATACTTGTTGAAGTAGATGTTTCAATGAGGATACTAATTTGTGGTACATCTATAGGTTCAGGTTTGAAGGTGTACAGTAGGTACAGCCAGAGTCGGCGTCAGACAAAATTCAAGGGGGGTGGGGGGGGCATCAAGACAACAGCAGGGGGGCACAAAGTCTTGATCATGACTAGATTTATTCTGTATAGATATGTCTATGATAGCCATTTAAACACACATCAAGAATCACTCAACAGATTGTACAAAGTTCAAATTTACGCCCACAAGAAGGCACTAAACCACAGCTGAGAGTCCCGCATCTCTCTCTCTCCTCTCCCTCCGGTGTGCACACAACTATGCGCGCTTTAGCGCACCAATATTAAACACATTAAGCAGAGATTAAACACGAAACGTTTACGTTAACAATGAAACCCAAACGGTAACAGAACTTTAAAGGTACCTCTAAAACATTTTTTGTAAATATTTAAAAATAAAAAAAAAGAATTCTAGGACTTTAATTTTTTTTTTTTTCCTGGTCTCGCCCTTGTGAAGTGGGGGGGCACAGTCGATCTACTGGGGGGGGGCACAGCCCACGAATGCCCCCCCTTGATGCCGACACTGGGTACAGCTGAATAATGAGCTGATGATTTCTTGATGTGAACGATTGCCAAATAGTTGGAAGATTTAGTCATTTAAAGGGAGACTGGCTACATGCATCCTCTTCACTGTGAACAATCTTGAGGATCTTGATTTATAAAGACATATTTCTTCACAGAAGATGAGCTCAGATAATTTATATTTGGAGGACAGCACTTTAAAAGCCATGACCAAGGAGTGCTTGTATTTATCCTGATGTGAAATAGCAGCTACTCTATCAAGTGGTACGTTTTTACGACAGGGCTTCCTTTCATAATCCCAGCTCGGCTCTAATGTGTTGCCCTAATCAGCCTTAAATTGTCATCTCGGTTTGATTTAACTCGAGCGTAATGAGAAATCTGCTTTCAGAATGACAGTAGACATCCATTCATCCTTTTCACGTCTCTTTACACGGCCTCTCAGCACCTCCTCCACACTGTCCAAATTGAAGCTGGAAGAGGCTGGTGACAAAATATGAATCTATAGTTTCCTGGACAGAATATTGGGTTTTTCATCATTCATATTGTCGGCTTATGAAAGAGTGGGTGTGGGGGGGGGGGTGGAAAAGTTTCATTCAAAGGGGTTCTTGGAAATGATCACTGTTGGGGTGGCTAAAATATATTTATGAGTTCTGCGGCCGTGTTGACTCGATGGAAGAACAGAGTAAACTCAACGTCTAAACGGATCATTTACACAAGGAAGAGACCCTTTGTGCTCACCGAGCATCACTCAAACCCAATTCCCCTCATGTTTGTGAGTGATTATCAAAGAATTGGAGTAAAATGAAAGCGGAGCTATTTGTGTTAAGGCTGCGTTTGCTTTGTGAAATGTTCGTTTGCTTCCTGTTGCGTTTTAATGGGAATATGCTGAAGAGGCTGGGTGTAAAATTGCTCCTTAGATTCCTGCTGTTACTCTTTGTCACTTTGCATTACTTTCACTTTACCTTTTCTGCAGCTCCTGCAATTTTTTTGTTTTTTAGCCTTTCTTTATGTTGATCAAGTAATAGTGTTGATTCTGATTCCAGTAACTGGCCTGTGTGTGTTTGTTTATTCCTTGGGGTATGCATTTGTTTAGCTGCAAGAAAGCATTTTACATGATACTTTTTCTTTATTATTATTATATAAGTCTAAATTGAGTCCTGCAAATGCTGAAATTTCCTTTGTCCTCACGCTGCTGTTTTCCTTTAGAAGTAAAAAATAAAACAGCTGATTCATCAGAACTCTTATTTTTTGGCTCTCTCAGCAGCAGTCTGCTCTTGATAGCAAAAAATAAAAGATTTTATTTCCTGTTGTTATCAGAAGCTTAGAAACAACTTCAGTATTCTGTTATGAGTTTCATACAGGGTATGAAACAAACTCATTTCTTCTCTGTAAATCCCTCAAAAGCAAATAAAACTGTCAGCCAAAAGCTAGATTATTTTATTACCTTTTGGGGTTCTTTTTTTCAAACCCCATCACAGCTGCTTCTGGGTTAAATTCAGATCAGAGCTTAAAACTGCAAACATCCAGGTCACATATGTTCGAGTAATTCAGTTTGTGCAACCTAAAAATATACCTGGGCCCATATGTCCATAAAATGTTTGCTAACACAGTGGATGGGAGTTGACTGGTCAAGCCTGTTAAGAAATGCAGGGTTATGGCGTCACATGTGAGCAGCGTGCACATCTGACCAGCAGGGTTTTCTGGCATATAAATATTTGGATGCGGACTTGTCCATCTCTGTCAGCATTAAAGGGCGTTTTAATGAGGAACAGCAAAGAATGTCTCAGTATACTGAGAGAGTGGCTGAAAAACTCTGCAGTGAAAATGACACAATGTACTGCATATTGTAGATGTGGTGCTGCCAAAAGTTTGAAGTTTAAGTCCAACAAAGTAGAGAAGTTGAATTTAAGCCCTGCAGAAAAAAATGTACAACTTTCAGACTCACAAAATTATATTTTCCGTTGCTTTCCTTCACAGTGGTTTGAGTTATAGAAATACTATTTTGATAATGTAATCGTTCTGGTTGCATGAGATGGAAAATCAGAGCCAAACCAGAGCCTTTACTTAATCAAATACGGTTTCATAACACTGAGGAAAAGATGTTGATCAGTGTATCTGGTCAGACTTATCATATTTCTATAACCCTTTTATCTACTATATAGTGAGACCAACTGGTGTTAGTCCGTGTTTCATTTTAAGAATACAGTGTAGCACTTCCGAAAAAAAAGAAAAAGAAAAAAACAAACAAAAAAGTTTTCATTTGAGCCCTCAAACAGTATTACCGTATTGACCCAAATATAAGACAAGTTTGTTTTTCTTGTTGAAAATAATGTGGAAAAGTGGAATAGTCTTATTATCGGGGTCTAACTATTGACACGTGTTGATCGTTGTCGCTACATGACTAAACAACAGAGGGCGCCAGTGTTTTGTAAAGCCAGTGACCTCATTGTGGCTGCGATGATCCATGAATCACGGCAGAGACGCAGCGACAGGCGATGAAAAATGGAGAGGCTCCGTGATTGTCCAGAGCAAAGTGGATCAAAAGTTGGGAAGGTTAACAGAAAACTGAAGTGAAGTTATGATGTTTATTTAAAAAAAAAATAAAATAAAATAAAAAAGATGTTCAGTGCAGCAGAGACGTTAAACTTCTGTCAGGCATCATTACCAGAGCTCAGATCTGGGTTAAATTTAAAATACAGACCTTAGTAATTGATCTTGAAAAGTAGTGCGTTGTCTTATAACCTGGGTCATCCTATATTCAAGTCAATATGGTGATTAAAAAAAACCAACAACACATTTTTCATAATGAAGAAGACAAATTAAGAATTAAATTAAAAAGTAGATAAAAAAAACAGTATTTTATACTTTAATCAAACAACAGATGTGCTTTGGCCTGAGAGCAAAGAGACGTTTGAATCCTGACCAGCCCTAAGTCTAAGGTGAAGAAAAGTACTGAGAAAACAGTCAGCTGCTGTGACCCCGGCAAACTGCCATCCAGATTCATATTGCATGTAATATTCACAGCCTGTCTGAAAGCCACTGAACTGATTCGTTCATGATATTTTTAATGGCCCCAGTACATTCTTTGCTTAATAACATGAATACAAGCTGGCAAATATCACTTATAATACTGGAAGCTTACGGCTGAAATACGCCAGACGTGTTTCCATTCAAGGCAAACACTAGATCTGCGCTGTTGCGGTCTGGCATATATGCAACAATCCTATTTTTGCCTGATACTGGAGCTGTGACATCAGTTTAACAAAAAGCAGATCTGCTGCATGTATGTGCGTGTATGTGCATGTGTGTGCATGTATGTGCATGTATGTGCATGTATGTGCATGTATGTGCGTGTATGTGCATGTTTGTGCACGTATGTGCGTCTTCACAGCTGTCACTGCTAGAATAAAAAAAAAATCAATGCATATGTCTTTTAAACGCTGTCACCAGACACAGTGCTCAGCTAAAAAGATAATGCAGACAAGGGAAAAAAAAAAAAAAAAAAAAAAAAAATAACAAAAAGCAGATCAAGCAGGACAGGAAATTGTGCACAGAAACCACCTTAAAATGCCCAGTGACTCTCAAAATAAAACAAACTGTGTCAAAACCAGATCATATTCAATGGATGTGATGAACACAGCCAGACCAGGAGTCAATGGGTTTGAGCTTTTACAGCCCAAACAAATAAAGGAGAGGCTCATTCATGGATTGGGAAGTGCGGGAACTCCTCCTTCTGTCTGGTGTTCTGCAAGCTGCCAGACTGAACACGCAACTGGTGTGAGTTGATGTACGCAGCCAACATCCCGCTAACCCCTGATTCACACATACTCCGTGAGCCCCGCGGTCCGTCAGCTTGAGCCAATTCACACTGGATCCGTCTCAGGAGCGGAGCGCAGCTCAGCGTACTCACAGCAGCTGGATACACAAGATCACAGGAGAACCACATGTTCCCGCAGGAATCACACCCATGACAACTACTTTCATGATATTTAGTATGTTAAACTCACCTGCCCTCCCAGAGCTTCATTAATTCAGTCCTTCCCTTTTAGTCTCTGTTGGTGTCCTTATAATAAAGGATGTGTTGTATCGTATATTATCATAAGGTTTTCCACCTCCAGTATTAACTTTCCTCGTCCATGGCGTCAGATTTCCTCTGGGTCTGACCCGCTGATGACTGCTGGCCCTGTGCCAGTGTCGAAGTTTTAATATACGAGGATAATTTTACGATCGACAGTCTGAACATGGTGCTTTATTTTGAAAAGACTCTGATAGTTTTTCGTGTCTGTTTTCCTGTTTGGTACGATCTGCTCTGCAGAGATTGACGTGTCTCTGCAGCGTACTCCGGCAAGAATAGACTCGCAGCGAACCGCGAGCAGCTGTTGGTGGCAAGCGAAAATACAGTGCAGTGTGTGGCGCTGATGGACCGCGGCGCTCACGCTGTATGTGTGAATTGGGGGTAAGAGTGGGGCCGGAACAGAGACGCATCTGGTGTATTTGAGCCGTTACATGTAAAAAAATCAAATGAAGAAAAAATGAACTTCTTCATAAAAGTGTGTATTTGTCAGCCATAAACAGCCCCCCTCTTTTAAAATCTAAAATGAAATAAAAAAGAAGCTTCAGGGAAATTCAACATGTTCACATACATAAGAGTTGGGACCTCAGTTGCTGAAAACCTCTCTCAGCTGGCACAGATGTTTCAGTATCCGAATGAAAGCAATTTGCAAGCTGACAGGTTTTTTTTAAAGTCTGGTAGGATCTCTTCGCTCCACCAGGTGAGTAGATCTTTGTTAAGTGGGATAAAAGTTTCTTCCCAGCAGCATCCTGGTTCATCTTTACAAAGATAGTGTCAGGTGGCTGTGGCTGCTGTTACCTCTTTCAGCTCTGTGGTCTCAAACTGTTGAATAATGAAACTGCTTGGCTCGTTCGCTGCAAAGAAGGAGTCAGGTTTATTCAGTTTACAGAATAGGAGCTGATGTGGAGCATATTTGAAGGTCCTGGTGTCTTTCTTCACACACACACACACACACACACACACACACACACACACACACACACACACATTCCTCTTTGAGAACGACAACCACTCTCAGAATTTTAAGAGCTTAACTCCTATGAGCTTCTATTAAAATAATTACTGATTAGTTTTAACTAATCGTGTCCCCAGGTCCATTTCAATATGACCCCCTGCTTTTATATTACAATGTATTGATGATGTCACTGTCTCATCATGTACCAAAATACATCTAAATTTACATTTTAATTTTACACTTTTTACACACATCTCAAATGTGAGTGTGTCTCTTAAAAGAACAAAATAACAGTATTTCGGCATCTTACTTAATGTTTACTGGTGAAAGTTTTCCTACTGTACAAAATAGACTCAAACAAGAATGCGACCAACTCTGACAGTTCCTGCTGTTAGTTGCTAGGCAACAAAAAGATACACTTTCGAAAACTATTACCAGGGTCAGTGTGGTCAGTTTGGCTACTTGTGGCTAAAATAGGTGGATTGACTGATTTTTTTTTTATGCTCCTTGAGTGTAATCTTTATGCACAATGGTCAAAAGACTATTATGGCTATCATTCATGTAATTATCCTGATGTGAAAATGTGTTTTCTGAACATGCAGAGTTCAAAAAACACATTAGGGGACAAAAGACTGGATTAAAGTTATGAAATGGAGCAGAAACTACTTGGTCCATAAAAAATGTTTCAGAATGCAGGATAAGAAATGGGGCTAAAAATGTTGTTTGCAGGCCAAAATAGCCATGCCATAAAAACATGCTGACATATTTGTCCCATATCGCCCCCTAATGGAGAACATTTTCCTTGGTCAGAAGCAGAGTTTGATGATGTTTACGCAGCAGGTAACACTGCAGAAAACTGACCACTGATCATCTGGAATGAAGAGACACCTGAGGGACAGATGAGACACCTGAGGGACAGATGAGACACCTGAGGGACAGGAGAGACACCTGAGGGACAAGTGAGATACCTGAGGGACAGGAGAGACACCTGAGGGACAGGTGAGACACCTGAGGGACAGGTGAGACACCCAAGGGACAGGTGAGACACCCGAGGGACAGGTGAGACACCTGAGGGACAGGAGGGACACCTGAGAGACAGGAGAGACACCTGAGGGACAGGTGAGACACCTGAGAGACAGGTGAGACACCTGAGGGACAGGTGAGACACCTGAGAGACAGGTGAGCTTTGATGTCATCAGTCTGTTATGATGGATCAAGGAGGTTTGAGCCACTTAGAGACTGATTTTTACAGAAATTACCCAAAGAAATAATAAACAAATAAAACATGTATATGTTTCTCTGCTGGACCTTGGTCAATTTCACAAAACGAAGCTCTGGGTTAAACTTTGACTATTTTGGTACAAGTCTGAGAAGAGTAGTGTAATTTGTGTTGGCATGTTGAGTTGTGTTCAACCATGTATCTTTTCTTTGGTCAGAACTGTTTATTTGCTCTTTGGTAAAACAGCCATCAAAAAAGAGGGAAAAAAATCAAGTGAATGTGAAAGTGAGTAAAGTTTTGGGTTCGTGGTGGGATTTAGGATATTGAGAACGGCCCCAGACTGTTCTTGCTTTCTGAACAAACCTCAGACTCATCGTCCTTCATTCCACAATGTCACACTGACTCTTTTATTAGATCTTAGCTTTGTGTGTGGGTGTTAATGAGGGCTGATAGAACAGCCCAGTGTTGACTTAATTCCTGTGTATACAGGATCATGATGTAAGCCAGGTTTAATAGAGGTGGCAGACTAACACCTTTGGATTAAATATGCAGAAGTTTTCCATGATTGATCACCTTCTTCAGCACAAACAGATGCATTGTACAGACTGATTTACTTGTGATTTATGGGTGCAGAGAGCAAATGCTGTTAAGTTACCTCCACGTTATGCTTCAGCTGATAAATAAATGTTCTGTGTAAATCCTGTATTGACACAGGTGTGAAATTATGCATATACACCCTGCAGCCATGTTATATTGTGCTTACACTACATCCCTGGCATGTGTGAAAGCATGCAGGATTAACACTTTGTTCATTTCAGGATGGGAACTATTGCAGTATGGAGCCCAAAAGCCCAATGATGTAAACCTGTTCTCCCCAGCAACCTTTTTTTTTAAATGAAATGATGTACTCAACTTATAGAACACAGTCTTGGGAAGAAAAAAATAAATGAAATAAATAATTTTTTAAAAAAGAATCCTTTTAAGCCAAGTACTCCAAGCAGTCTGGAGTACAAGTAAGGCTGAAGAGACAGAAGGGGGTCATATGTCATACTCAGCCCAGTTTTCCCCCGCTGGCCCACCCACTGCACAGGAAACTTTAATTGGATTGGAAGCTGGGCTGATGCTAACATGTGGGAATACACTCCACATCATTTTGTTGTTCTGACGGCATGATTACCAGGAGAGCTCATGCTCATCAGCTTGTCTCCCAACCGCGTTCAGTTTGAGCAATTTCCACACTGCAGTCTCTGATTGATGCACTCTTCACACGCCTCACATCGTGGTGCTCTGATTGATGATGCTTCTCTCAGAGATGGCGAGGATGCTTGTATGAACGGAGAGTCAGCTGCTATAGACCACTTAGCTTTGATGGATTTGCCTGAAAAGCAGATTGCTTAAGTCACTCTTAGTTAATAACTGTTGTTAAAGGGTTTCCCCCAACTGTTGAACAATAAAGATGTTGGTCTTTGACTTTTGGCTCCAGAAAGGTTTTTACTGACACATTGATTGGTCAGGTCACAATGTTGGTCTGAACTGTAACATCTAAAAAAAAAACTATGCAGTGGATTTCTGTAACCCTTTCTAGAAGCTTTGGCTTCAGAACTGTCTTAATTCTTGTTGTCTAAAGCCCCGTTCCCAACAAGTGGTCTGGTATGGATCGGTGCAGTTTGGTACGGGTTGGATCAGTAAAGCCTGATCCTGTTTATGTTTCCATAGCCAACCATGCCCTTCTTGGTCGGAAGCATGTTAGCCGGATGCCAAAATAGCTTGAGAGCAAGGGCACCACAGGACAGTACAGGCTGATAATGTGGGGATCTGTACTGGTTTTAGTCAAAGGAAACGCCACAAAAAGCATGCCGTACAGAGACAAATCGAACTGAACTGCTTGATGGAAATGGGGCTTTAGATCCAACAACGTGCTGAAACTTTCTTCAGAGATTTTGCTCCATATTGACATGATCACGCAGCTGCTGCAGATTTGTGGTCTGAACATCCATGATGAGAATCTCCTGTTCCACCACATCCCAAAGGAGCTCTAGTCCAGTGAACTCATGGTCATGTTGAAGAAAGCAGTTTGAGATGATTTGAGCTTTGAGACATGGAGTGTTATCCTGCTGGAAGTCTCCATCAGAAGATGGTCCACTGTGCTCATAAAGGGATGGACATGGTCAGCAACAAGACCATCATGGATCCAGTCTTTCATGTTGTTGACTCAAAATCCTGAGTCCACCATCTGAATGTGGAGCAGAAATCCAGACAGATCAGACCAGGAGAGGTTTTTCAGTCTTCTATGGTCCAGTTTTGGTGAGCCTGTGTGGATTGTAGCCTCAGTTTCCTGTTCTTAGCTGACAGGAGGGTCACCTGGTGTGGTCTTCAGCTGCTGTAGCCCGTCTGCTTCAAGGTTGGACCTGTTGTGGGTTCAGAGATGGTCTTCTGCAGACTTTGGTTGGAACCAGTGGTTCTTTGAGTTCCTGTTGTCCTTCTATCATCTCCAACCAGTCTGTCCTCTGACCTCTGACCTCTGACCTCTGGACTCAACAAGACCTTTAGTCCTAGAGAACTGCTGCTCACTGGATGTTTTCTCTCTTTGGGACCATTCTCTGTGAACCCTAGAGATGGTTGTGGGTTCAAATCCCAGTAGATCAGCAGTTTGTCAAATACTCAGACCAACAACCATGACATGGTCAAAGCCTCTTAAATCACCTCATTTCAAGACAATTTCCAAAAGTGTTAACAGGTCTAGACCTGTAGATGATAATAAATTTTATTAACAGAGACCCAACATCAAGAGAAGATAGGAAGTCTGATCTCATCTTAACCCACCATGAGTACAGCTGTCGTGTGATTGGCTGATTAGATATTTGCATTAATGAGCAGTTGGACACGTCTACCTAATAAAGAGGCTGGTGAGTAAACATTGTTTATCCCTCTAGAGTCTACTTCAGGCTGGAGGTGATCTCAGACAGGTACAAAGACTGTACCACCCTGCTGCAATGAACCACATTTTCTGTCTCCATTTAGCTGGTTTATCAGTCATAAGCTAACTTTCAGTCTGTGCCATGTGGATCACAGACAGTCAGTCCATGCTGTGTATAGCGTACACAACCAGTGCCCCTCTGCACAACACGCCAAAGTACAACAGGGTCTCATATCCACGCCGTTCCCTCTTCACTACTGGTTCCAAATGCTGTCATAACCAAAATGTAGAGGAACAGTTTTTGAAGTGTGATGGTTTTTGTTATCGTGAGTGAGGAAGGAACACAGTGGACATGAGACCCTGCTGTACATTGATGTGTCATGCGGGTGACACAGGCTGTCTACACTACACGTCATAATCAGTCAGTGTCCTTCATGGTTAAAAAACACAAATAAACAGTAACATGAGGACAGATACCTTAAACTGTTACAAGACCCACTGTAACAGTAAGAGGCTATACTGTAAAATGAATCTGTCATTCTACAATTCATGTACTGAAATCTACTACACAGTGTTGTTCTGTTCAAATAATTCAGTTTTCAGTTTTTTATTGGTTTTTCCCCCTTTTTTACTGTACATTCCAGGCAACCATAGCGTAGAATAGACATAGACAATTGTCCAGTCCTGACCATCCTCTTTTAGAAGAAGTTCTTCTTCTCCCTTCAGGTTGGATGTACTGGCTGCCCATGGCTACGGCACACAGATACAACTTTTCATATGTTCCTCATGCAATAAATGCTGTTAATCTTCTTTAAACCCATGACTACACTGTCAAACTGAGCTATTACACTTCATATTTATCTATTTATAACATTTTAGTAAAACATTTAATATGAACAATGACTTTTTGTAATATTTCTTGGTTGTATTTCATCAGGTTGTGTTGCACTGTCCTATGCCTGTTTTATCTGTTGTGTTTTTGTGTCGACTGCTGCAA
This sequence comes from Labroides dimidiatus, assembly GCA_030710495.1. Taxonomy (NCBI): domain Eukaryota; kingdom Metazoa; phylum Chordata; class Actinopteri; order Labriformes; family Labridae; genus Labroides; species Labroides dimidiatus. The sequence continues at coordinate 30,687,584 of CM061146.1, forward strand.
ATCAAATTTCCCTTCCAGGGACAACACAGATCTGAACTGATATCATCTGAATGTCCCGACTTGCTGACAGTGTTGCAGCAGGAAGCTGGGGTTGCTTGTTTAATTAAGGACAGGAGAAGTTGATTCATGAAGTTCAGATGAGGAGTTAATCTGGCTGGAGAGAGATCTCCATGATACCGGTAGTGATTGGTAAGGAGCTGTTCATTGATTTTTGAGCTTGTTAGCTGGTTTAACAGAGAGGAGATAGTGGTGTGTAGATTATGTACATGTAAAGTGTTGTGCCCTGACTTGTGTTAACACTGACGGCTGGTATCTCCATCTCAGGTGACTCCACCTGTCTCCTTCCCACAGTTGAAATTGACAGAATAACAGATGCAAGGAGGGCAGCAACTGCTAGCATGAAGTTTAAGATGACTATTCTGGAAAAAAAAGTAGAACGGAGTTAAATTTTATACTTAACTGAGACAAATATGGTAGGGATGCACTTGTGGTCTGGGCATCCATGAGTTCATCACTCCCATAAATTCTTATTTTCAGTTAGAACATCATTGATTATGCCATTGATTATTACTATTCAGACACGAGGTCCCTCCTGAAAACGAGATGTAGCATCTCAAGAGGCTAACCTCTAATAAATCAGACGACAGGTCTATGGTTCATGGATCTGTCACTAACTTTAGTTCTTACTTTAGTCCACTTGTCTCCTCTTACCTCCCTTCCTTCGCCCACACACCCAACACAGCATGGTGTGGATTTGCTATTCATTATGAGACCGGGGTCCATATTCAAGATTTCCTGCTGCTTAACAGAAGGTTTTTTCTTGCCGCCATGTTGGAGGGATTCATGATTGGCTATATGGATTCATGTTGGGTGTTGGATGTATATATTTGTATATGTATGTGTGTATCTTTATATGTATATATGCATCTATGAATATATGTATATCCTTAAAATGAGGAGCTTTGTGCTCTATTGCAAAGTGTCTTGCGAAAACACTTGTTATGAATTGGTGCTATACAAATAAAGATTGATTGATTGATTGATTGATTGATTGATTGATTGATTGATTGATTGATTGATTGATTGATTGAAATTCTAAAGTTTGCAGTCAGGGCCTGAGATAACTCTGATGAATCTTGAGTATGTAAATGAAATCCTCTCTCTGCCAGGCAGGTTGCCTTGACGCCACCTTTACGCACCATCACTCCTATCTTTGTAGTCATCTCTTTTGCTCCTTGTCTACCACAGACCTCTATGTGTCTGCCTTTGAACCGGCGCAGCATTAACAGCGCTGTAGTACAAAGCTGTTCCACTCAGGCCCTTTTCACAGGCAGCTGTGTCTCCATATGCTCCCAGCCATTGCTTTGATGCCTCATTCCTGATTATTCTCCGTCCACCTAAACACATTTTCCCTTTAATGCATTTTTCCTTACCTTAATACATTTATTTTCCCCAGGCAGGCTGAGGCATGGGCTGTTTGAGCTCCATGTATTGATTGTTGTGGGGAATTTGAAGCCTGGAGACTGGCTGTTCTCCTCCCTGCTTCTCTCCTCTCTCCTCCACCCCGGGGGAGTTTTAAATGGAAACACATTACTATGAATCACACAGCAGGGAGCTCCATGATTGATAGCATTGCTTACCATTTACTAGTCACTGTCTGGAGATAAGCCCTGAATTTATGGAGTATTGGAAATCCTTGCCGCTGCTACATGCGGATTAGAGTGAAGAACGGCTCCCCCCGTGCTGCCACAGGAGTCACCCGGTTAACGGCTTAAGTGGAAAGCAAGAAGCCACTTTTATTGTTTATTAAAATCATATTTAGTGTGTTTCAATTTTTTATTTTTTTCCCCTGAGTGTTACTTTAAATGGAAAAGGGAAATACCTGCGGCATGGTGTCTGTGCATGCATCTATGTGTGTGTTTTATAGTGTGTGGTCATTTGCTTTTACCTCTCCCTCCAACTCATGTTAAGTGCATCTCAGTAAAGCATTTGCTGACAAGCCGCTGTGACTCTGCTCACCTTTAAAAACTGCTGTTGCAAATCAGTGAAGGCAAATGGACTGGAGCCACACACTGTTTCTCTCTCTCTCTCTCTCTCTCTCTCTCTCTCTCTCTCTCTCTCTCTGTGTGTGTGTTTGTGGGTTGGGGGTTTTGTATTTGGTTGAAACCAAATGCAACTACCACAGTGATGAATGTGGAGACCCTGGTTATCACAGACTAGATTTGTTTGTAAAAATGAGGGACATTTTTCAGGATTTTCATGACATCAGCTAATAACCTTCAACTCTGTCTATATTATACATGTCTGGACTGTAGACCCATGGTGTGTTAAATTTGTAAGCAAATTTCCTCTTCTTTCTCATTTGGACAGCAAGCTTAGAGCAGCGTAGTGACCCACTGTGCTGAGAAGTGACCCATGTATTTGCCAGTTAGAGTGGTTAAGTCCCTGTTGCTGCTTTATCAGGTTTTATCATGCACATCCCACATAGCGGCTTATGTAAACATATGTGACTGGCGTGAAACAGGGAGATGAATGTGGGAAATCTGCAGTTAGGAGAACATTCAGAGAATGGGTTAAATCAAGAGAGACTCCCACATAAACCACAAGTAGTGGTGCCACTGCTGGGTAATTTACTAAATGACATCATCACCTAACTTGTGTAATGAGCTACTTGCATGTAGTTGTTATGGATACAGTAAGGGAGAGGAATACCATTGTAAGAGAGACAAACCAGTGTGTAAAAAAAACCACCGCAATTATGTTTAGAACTACAAATGAACTTTCTTCTGTTATTTATTTATTTATTTATTTATTTATTTATTCATTCATTCATTCATTCATTCATTCATTCATTCAAATTATCAACCCTCTTCCTTATCTGGGCTTTGGACCAGCAAAAATGGGTGGACTTGTCCACCTTTGAGTGGTTTGAAACAGGGGTGGGGCCAGATAAATATAGCAACAAAGTGGCAACACAAGTCAGGAATGCACTGTAAGCCTGGATTTTAAATCTAGTGTGTGTGTGTAAATAAATAAATAAATAAATAAATAAATAAATAAATAAATAAATAACCTATCAAGTACGATGTACATAAATATATATCTTTAAATGCCTAATTTAAATAAAGTATACAACACTTTTTCAGATGCATATTTGATTTCAGTCATTACTGTCAGCTGATTTGATCCAAACTGTTAAAGAGTTCATCTTGGTCACACCTCCTTTTATTCAAAAAAGAAAAAAAAGAAAAAGTTTTACTTTGTGACTTCCTGTTTTATCTTTTTTCAGTGTTTAACTCAGTCAAATAACTGAAAGTACTAAGAAAACTGAACAGATTATTTTAATGAAGTTTCATTACTTATTTTGATGATGGCAGCTGTACAGTGATGCAATGTTTATCATAACAAGAAAGTTCCTGGTTTGATTCCCAGGCTGGACAGCTGATTTTCTGTGTGGACTTTGCATGTGAGGAAAAGGACAATCTGGATTGTTCTCAGGTCAAAGTCTCAAAGCCAGCATCTGTGATGGTATGGGGGTGTGTTAGTGCCCATGGCATGGCTAACTTGACCATCTGTGAAGGCTCCATTAATGCTGAAAGGTACATACAGGTTTTGGAGCAACATATGCTGCCATCCAAGCCACGTCTTTTTCAGGGACGTCCCTGCTTATTTCAGCAAGACAATGACAAGACACATTCTGCACCTGTTACAACAGTGTGGCTTCGTAGTAAAAGAGTGCAGGTACTAGACTGGCCTGCCTGCAGTCCAGACCTGTCCCCCGCTGAAAATGTGAATCCTCTTGATAATCATTTTGAACAATAACGGGGTGTTAGAGGGCTGTGATGGACCAAAACAACTTAACATGAGCCAAAAAGTCACTAAAGTAGTAATCCTGTTCTCTGTGTCTCATTGTGCTGACTCTGATGAGGCGTGCTCCATGTAAACAGACGCTTCATGGTGACATAGGAGGGCCGTGCGAGTGCTTAAAGTCTGGTTCATGTTGGAGTAGTGTGACTGCAGGCCATACTGGCCAGCAGAGGAGCAGCGCTGCAGGGGGCAATCCTGGGGGCATGGTCTGGATGGCCTGTGTGACCGCCCACTTATAAAATAGAATAGATTGTACTTTTTGTACTCTTCCCCAAAGAGAAATTCAGGGAAATTCAATTTTTGAAATTCAACAGTAGGAAACATGACCCTGTCCCAACTTTTTTGGAATGTGTTGCAGGCATCAAATTCAAAATGAGAGAATATTTTCAAAGAATCAATGAATTTATCAGGTTGAACAATAAATACCTGGTCTTTGTAGTGTATTCAATTGAATATAGGTTAAACGAGATTTACAAATCATCGTAGTATGTGCTATTTACATTGTTTTACACAACCTCCCAACTTCAATGGAATTGGAGTTGTACTCCATATATGAGGAAATACTCTGTTTGTCCTCATATAAATAACAGAAATTGTTGATAAAAACCTTGGAATGTTGAGTCTGTTTGCTCACTCTAAATTTCCTGAAGGTGAGAATGTGTGAACATGTTCAGGTCAGTCAGTTTGTGCAGACGTTGACAACATTCTAACAGCATGGGTTCAAATGCCATTAAGCAAAAGCTGACTTTCAATTTTTAGATGAAAAAATGTCAGACCAAATTCTGCTTTTCTTACAGATGTGACAACGACTTCATTTTCTCCACGCAGCATTCACACAGACTTTGTTTTCCCCTCAAAACCTTCTCGTAGACGTCAGTTTTCATACAACTGAAATGCCTGATGAACCTCAGATTTCATACCTCGGCAGTTTTCAGAGTAAACCTCTGTCTCAGTTTTGCACACAGATTTATGCATCAGACTGGATGGAGTCCAGCCTTATTGCATTTTATAACCAATTCCTACCAAGCTTGGTTCACCTGTCTTCCTCACATTTTATGTAACGGTGTTTTGTTCAGATTGACAGTCATATTAGGCAGGTAGCCAGGGGGATGACTGATCAAACTCTACAGCGGCCCTGAGCCATCTGAGCCGTTTCATCATGTTAATAACAGCCTGCACTGTGACCGCACATTTGATTTCTACACGCTGATATTCAACAAGTCATTTGACATCTACATTGTGCCAGCGCATCACACATGGGGGCTATTTCTGTGGAGCACACCCCATTACGTTACATGACTTAATTCTCCCTGACACAAAGCCAATTCAGGGAGTGATTGTTTCACAGGTTCATCCTCTCACAGCACACGTGTGAGGGCGAGAGGGGGGTGGTGACGGTGGTTGGGGGGGGGGGGGGTGGAGGAGTGTTAAGAGTTGAAAGACCATGGCTGATAGGGAAATAGCTGTCAGCCCATGTGGAGGGAGGGAATGGACACACTATAGCCAATCACTTCTGCTCCCTGTGAGACTTATTACCGAGGCAGGCCGGGGTGAATGCTGGTAATTAATTTGGAGGGAGCTGATATTGGTTTTGATGCACCAGAGACTGACAACACTGGCTGTCTGCTATATGTGTCTGTAGCATGGCTCCATGTGTGTGTGTGTGTGGGTGTTTCATGACACAAAATACAAAGGGAAAGAAAAAAGAGAAGAAGATGAAGGAGGGAAGCTGATGGAAGAGGAAGGGGAATGGCATGAGCGCCCAGAAATTAGCTTGCAGCAAATGTCAAAGCTCATCTACAAAAAGCCCGGGGCGATGCATATTCATACCTCCTTAAGGCCCATTTAATGCTTCTATTAACTCTGAAAATAGATGCATATATTTGAAATGATGTAACCGTCACTATCTTCTTACTCCCACATGTCCGTATGTTGGGAGGGATGTTAAAAAAACAGATATGCTAGAGGGCGCCCAAACAAAGCAGTCCAGTTCTGTAGTTTATCAGGCACTCCTTAATGGTTGTCACCACAC